>BBXU01000106.1:0-34867 GCA_001598975.1 Parachlorella kessleri
CCCCCGACCCCCCCCCCCTCCAGCTGCTCCCCTCCCTTCCTGGTGCCGAGCCCATGCCCTGCCTGGTGCCCGCCCCCCCGCAGGAAGGAGAACCAGGTGTACAGTGCGGAGGAGAAGGCTGCGCTGGCCATGTACAACTTTGAGGAGAACAAGCGCAAGGAGGCGCGCATCCTGGAGGACATGAAGAGGCTTGTGGACTCCACCCTGGGCACGGAGGAGGAGGGGCCGCCCCTCCCCCCTGACGCCTGACGGGCCGCGACACTGAAGTTCCCAGGGCAAGAGAGTGTGAGAGTCTAGAGTAGGAACAGGTTTAGAGAGTGTGGCACGCGGAATCTAGCAGTAGAAGGCGGGGTACATGGAACTGGGCGGCTCTGTGGGTGCTGTGGGAGGCTTGTGGTGGGCTGCCCCGGGTGGCTGCCTACTTCAGCCCAGGCTGCTATGCTGTGCCTGACTGGGTTTGCTGGGCGGTGCTGTGGGTTGAATGGGGACAGAGCGCAGTGTTCAAGCAACGCCCCCGCGTTGCATGCCCATGTGGTGTTTTCCCAGAGTCTGGGGGTGCATGCGGTGGATGGCGTGTTCTGTGGGGAAACTTCGTCTCGATTGTTGGCCGGTGTGGGGCGGACATTTGTACAGTGAAGACTGTTGTGATTTAGCTTGAACTTTGGCTAGGAACTTGCTGGGCTGCATCAGAGTCAAGTGCGCGTGGAGTGCTCAAGCTGTGCTTAGTGCTGCCCCGGTTCCCTCAAGTCACTGGAGAAAGCTGCTGTAGGTTTGAGTTTGTGCTCTGGCGTGTCCACCATCGTGCCAAGTACTGATCGAACAGTCAGGCACGTCCAGTAATGTAACTAAACTTGCGTTATTGCCAGAGCTGGCAACGCCTCCTAGCTTTGTGCAACGAGTCGTAGGGTCGGGACGAGCGTTGCGCTCGAGCACTGGCGCTGGCAAGGTATCGAGGTTCACGACGAACGTATCTTGAGGCGTCTCAAAGCGCTTTCCTGCGTCACTGTCTCGCGTCTTGGCACTGAGCAAGTTCGCAAATTTTCGCGATGCCTGGGAGTGCCATGGCATGTTTGGATCCACTTAGACTTTGCGCTGCAAGGTTGTGCCTTTCTGGACACGCAGAGAGGCGCTGAGGTTCTCTACACATTCTCTACACCGCCATCGCGAAAGGGGGGCATCGGGAAAAGCGGCCGTTAGTCAACTTTGGCGCTCCCGTCCCTGTCAGCACTTCGGCTGGGGTGTGTAAACCCCATTACACCTCCGACCTTAAGGAACCACACACCCTTGACAACGTTATCCCTTTCACTTTGGCTTGCTTTGGGTGCGTTTCTTTGCGAGCCGGGCTAGGAGCGGTCTCCTGCTCGGAACGTGTTTGCCCTTCCGCAGTTCTGTCAGGTGCGTGGCTGCTCGTTGATGTTGCAACCCCCGAGAAGAACTAGGGTGTTCTCTGCTACCTGAGCTGGGGGGGGGCGATCGGGCAGGAACCTCCCAAGATATCCTCCACCTCTCGGAGCTGCTTCCGTGCTTACAACCTGTGCTGACCTTGGTAGTTGTTACTTGCAGACGGAAGGCAGCATGGCCACGGAAACAGTCATCCAGCCCTACGGGCCGGTGCAGGCCAACGCTCTGGTGAAGAGCATGGACGACTATAAGGCGATGTACGATAGGTCCCTGAAGGATCCCGAGGTATGACCCAAGATATAGCACTTGCAGGTTTCGACCGTCACCTTGGGTTTGTTGCTGCATGGTCACTTGGTTCTCCCCACGAGCCCCGAGCCACTTGAAGGACTCTTGCCATAGTACTGCCAGCTGCGCGCCTGTTCATTGCTGCCTCCTGCTGTGCCTGGTAACCGTTCTGCATGCGGCTCGCGTGCTTCCTGTTGAGTCCTCCGCCTAGTGCAGCAGCGTTTGCCTGTGCGCAAGACCCGACCTGCTGCGCATGCTGTGCTGCCTGCAGGGCTTCTGGGGCGACCTCGCGCAGGAGTTCCACTGGAACAAGCAGTGGGAGGCGCCTTTCACCCGCTCCAACATCGACCTCAACAAGGGTGCCGTCTCCATCGAGTGGTTCACCGGCGCAGAGACCAACGTGGTGAGTGCTGGGGGAGTGGATGGTGTAAGGATCGAGTATGTGGTGGTTGTGCAACAGCGCTGCAAGCTTGAGGGCATAGGGGGTTCGACTAGGTGTTGGTAGAGGCTAGAGTCGCTCTCAAGGCCATGCAAGGTTTGGTGCCTGGGAAGCTGGCAGTGGGGATGGTGCGAGGTGTAGGCAGGGGATGTGACGGGCTGCAAAAGATGACTATTCGGGGGTTAAGCTTAGCCAGGAGTGACTCCCTTTGTGAGCAGCATGCTCCCAACCACCTGGCCTGCCTCATGCACTCACTAATGTTCAAAGTCGTCGACAGTCTTCCATATACACACTTACCATCAGCTCGTAGCTGTAATGCTATCAGCTGAGGTGCTGTGACCTGCCCCGCTGGCAGGCCTACAACTGCCTGGACCGCCACGTGCTGTCTGGCAAAGGTGACCGCGTGGCCTTCTACTGGGAGGGCAACGACGTGGGCAGGGACTCCACACTCACCTACAAGCAGCTGCTGGACATGACCAACCAGGCGAGTGGGGGCTGCTTGGCCCGGCCTGCTGCCTTCAGCCCCGGCACTGTGTGGCGGCTGCCTTGACCTGAAAGGTTGCCTTCCAACACTTGTGAGGATTACCAATCAAGTAGAGCCTGCGCTGCTTGTGGGCGGATGACCTGTGGAGGCCGGCCTAGGTGCTGGTTTGCCATTGCTGGTGAAGTTCCTCCTGTCGCCAGGCCTTGCTCTGTTGCTGGGCGTCTTGGTTTTCTAGGGGGCGTAGGGGATATTGGCTCGCTTCGCTCGGCATGAAGATGGCCGCGCCATACACACAACAGCATCGCCAGCCAGTGCAGCAGCCGTCTTCTCCCGCCGCTGCTGGAAGGTGGGCCTGCCCAACCTGCATGCGACCCTCCCTCCTTCCGTTTGTTGCCCTGCAGCTGGCCAACTATCTGAAGAGCATTGGCGTTGGCAAGGGGGATGATGTGACCATCTACATGCCCATGATCCCTGAGCTCCCAGCGGCCATGGTGAGCAAGGCTTGCCATTTAGGGGCCAACCACGGGTGTACGTAGGGAGGTGCACCGAGAGCTGCAGTTGCCGGGTTCATTCTTTGACTTGCATACCTAATAGCAGCAGTCTTCTGTCCACGTGAGGACTCCCCAAGGTTCTTTGCCTCTCTGTGACTTGGCGCTGCACCGCCCATGGTTGAGTGGCAGGTGTGGCACAGGGGGGCCAGTGGCTGCCAGCTCTATATTGCTTCCATCGTCGTTGTCGTCATGCCTTGCTTGCACCCCCCTCATGCACCTTGGCACCTCCCTTTGCGCCCTGCCTCCCCTGCCGCAGCTTGCCTGCGCCCGCATCGGCGCCGTGTTCTCGGTGGTGTTTGCCGGCTTCTCTGCCGAGTCACTGGCGGGCCGCATCGTGGACTCCAACCCCAAGGCCGTCATCACATGCTCCGCCGTCAAGCGCGGGCCCAAGGCCATCGAGCTGAAGACCATCGTTGACGAGGTGGGTGGGTGCCCGCTGGCTGCAAGGCAGGCATGCGGGCGGGGTGTGCTGCGAGGTCTGTTGCAGTCTGGCTGTTGCGGCTGGGCAAGTCGCATGGATGGCGGCTGGTTATGCTGTATGCTCTGAGGTGTATGAGCTGTTTCAGTGAGTAGGGAGCCGGAGGTGGCCTTCTGGTGGTGGTGCTGCGGCCGCCGTGCCTCTCATACACTGGTTGACCGTGTGAAACCGAAAGATGTTGAGATATGTGCCCACTCTCAAGTATCTCCGTGGCTGTATTGCTGATTCCCGTGTTGCTCAACCCCCGCTCCCCTCCCCGCGTGGCGCTGCAGGCGCTCCAGATCTGCGACAATGAGGAGGAGGTGCACATCGAGCACGTCATCGTGTACGACCACTCCATCGCCGCCAAGCGAGACAGCGTCAAGTTCAACGCGCCCCGCGACAAGTGGTGGCAGGACGTGGTGCCCCAGCAGTCCACTGAGTGCCCCTGCGAGTGGATGCCTGCTGAGGCCCCCCTCTTCAAGGTGAGGCGTGAGGCGCCACCTTTGCTGGCCTCCCTTCCACGGTAGAGTCTTTGCAGCCAGCCTACAGTTATTCAGCGTGCCGCGCTGCATTCGTAAACCCCTCAACAGCCGAGCGGCGGTTGTCCAGGCGCCGGTGTTGCAGGGTAGTTTGCGGGATGGGGTGCTGGTGGCTTGTCGGTGTGCTAGCTAGCGTGGTGTGTGCTTGGGAGCAAGTAGTGCGCTGCGACTGCGCAGCTTGGGCGCCCCCAGGGCATGCCTACTCCGGAGATGCCGTCAGCCAGTCCCCAGCCCTCACAGGGGACAGCAGGCCCAAGCACACCCGCAAATCCTCTGGCTTGAAGCCCTGCGTGAAGCGCTGCTAACCAACCTGCACTGTGCATGCCTGCCTGGCTGTACTGCTGCAGCTGTACACCTCCGGCTCCACCGGCAAGCCCAAGGGCGTGCTCCACACCACGGCCGGCTACATGCTGGGCGCGGCCACAACCTTCAAGTACGTGTTTGACTACCACGATGACGACATCTACTGGTGCACGGCCGATTGCGGCTGGATCACCGGCCACTCCTACGTCACATTTGGTGAGCCGGCCGGCTGGCTGTTCAATCAATCAATCGATCAGTTCGCTTTCCACAGTGACAGTCAGAGCATGTGCCGTTGATGCGATTGTGCTGGCAGCAGATTGAACCTGGCTGTGGGACTTGGTAACCCCTGGCCATCTGCTGAGGGATTTGGCAGAGCCGGCTTTGGTGTGCTGGGACGGTCAGTTGTGGAGGTGGGATGACTGCCTGGTGTGGCCCTCTTTGAGGGTGTCTAAGCCTTGTGGGCGTTGTGTGTACACTACTACTGCGCTGGTTATGTGTGCGGCAGAGGTGCCCGTTGGCAGCTGGGCTTTTCAGCATCAGCGCTGGGGGCCCAACAAGCAGCGACACCGACACCGGCACCGCCTTCTCCCACCAATCATTAGCCAGCACAATGACGCTCGCCTGCCTCCTCACTCCCCTTGTCCCTCTCCCACTCTGTAGGACCCATGCTGGCGGGTGCCCAGCAGGTGTTGTTTGAGGGCGTGCCCACCTACCCCGACGCTGGCCGGTGCTGGGACGTGGTCGACAAGTATAAGGTGACGCTGTTTTACACGGCGCCCACGGCCATCCGCACGCTCATGGCCTGCGGCGACCAGTTTGTGTCCAAGCACAGCCGCAAGACGCTGCGCGTGCTGGGCACGGTGGGCGAGCCCATCAACCCGGAGGCGTGGAGGTGGTACTACGAGGTGAGTAAACATTGTGTATTGGGGTTTGTGCTAGAGTGCTGGGAGAGGGATGAGGTGATCCCAGTGGTATGTGGTGGAGGTATGAGGGCGCAGTGCATGCAAAGCTCGGGGATAAGGGAGGAGGGGGTTGACTTCAGTGGTTTGTGAACTGAACGAGCGGCCTCTCCACAGTGGTCTGCGCTGCTCTGTTGCCCAGGAGAGTGAATTAAGTGCATGTGTACACTCAAAGGTGGAGAGGACTTTGTGTGCTGCCTTCCCGCTGCTCACCCGCCTCCTCCTGCTCCTGCACGCCCAAGCACATTGATGGGCACCCACACTCACTACCTTCCCTGGCCCTTGCCCCCCCGCCCTGCCGCAGGTGGTTGGTGAGAAGCACGTGTCCATTGTGGACACCTGGTGGCAGACGGAGACGGGCGGCCACATGATCACCGGCCTGCCCGGCTGCACACCCATGAAGCCCGGCTCGGCGTCGCTGCCATTCTTTGGGGTGGAGCCCGCCCTGCTGGACGACAAGGGCAAGGAGATTGACGGCCCGGGCCAGGGGTGAGTTGTCGGTTGGGTATTGGCGCTAGCGGGAGGCGCTGCGGTGCGGTGGTGTCACCCCTGAGAGTGTTGGCGGCTTACTTTTACTGCTGCTATGGGGTGTTTGTGCGGATGCTTTCTGCGGGAGCCTCTCGCCGGCGGCGCGGCAGGAGGGCTGCGCGGCTCGTTTTTTGGGCAGCTAGCGGTGCCTGGGTGTCCATATTTCCTACAGAATACGGACCAGCCACATATGTGGTGCCTTCACGGCGGTGCCTGCTTATTCCTGGGCGTCTCAAGAGATGCTCACAGTTCCTGTCACCCCCGCCTTGCAGGTACCTGGTGATCAAGCGGCCCTGGCCATCCATGATGCGCACCGTGGCCGGCGACCACCACCGCTTTGAGCAGACGTACTTCTCACACTACAAGGTGGGTGGGTCCCCGGCGGGCGCACCAGGCCAGGTTTTTCTGCCCCTGCAGGCCTAAGCTGTGGACTCTTAATATGCATTCTGCCACCATCACTATCACCCGGACCGGGTGTACAGCTCTGGTGTCTGCTGCCGCCTTGACTTACGGCATGGTACAAGCCTGCCCCATGCCCCTGTCTGTGCTGCACCAGCACACTGGCACAGAGATCGGTACTCCCGTGGTGGTGACAGCGCCCCATATTGAGTCGGTTGGTGCCACCTGCTGGCTGGCCCCCCGATCCTGACAAATAGCTTTTCCGCCGCCGCAGGGCTACTACTTCACCGGAGACGGCGCGCGGCGCGACGCCGACGGCTACTACTGGATCCTGGGCCGCGTGGACGACGTCATCAACGTGTCGGGCCACCGCATCGGCACTGCCGAGGTGGAGTCCGCCCTGGTGGGCCACCACCTGTGCGCAGAGGCCGCTGTGGTGCCGGTGGACCACCCCATCAAGGGCCAGGCCATCTACGCCTTTGTGACGCTCATGGTCGGGAACCAGTACCCGCCCGACGACCACGTGCGCAAGGAGCTCATTGCACAGGTGGGGTTGCGCGGGGGCGCGGGGGGGGCTTGCGGTGGGTGGTGCTGCCCCAGCACCACTGGCTGTTGAGTGTGTTGCCAGCTTATAGGGGCTGGTGCCAGGACAGTGCCTTGCATGGCGTTGGTGGTGAGGGAGGGCTGGTGGTGAGATAGGCGAGCCTGTCAGTGTGAAAGGTCGGCCCTGCCATGGAACTGGCAGCTTACACTTGTCGGCGAGCAGTGCTGGGACTCGCTGCAGTAGCCACTAGGCTAGGTAGGCTTGACAGCACCCATGGAGTCCTCCCCCTGCCACCCACAGCTGTCGCTGCTGCCTTGCTCACGGCTGTTCCCTCATTCTCCCGCCACCGCAGGTGCGCAAGGCCATCGGCCCCATCGCCACCCCCGACGTCATCCACTGGGCGCCCGGCCTGCCCAAGACGCGGTCGGGCAAGATCATGCGCCGCATCCTGCGCAAGATCGCCAACAAGGAGGAGGACCAGCTGGGAGACATCTCCACCCTGGCAGACCCAGGCGTCGTGGAGCAGCTGCTGGCCCTGCGCGGCAAGTGAGGTGCCAGCCAGTGGTGAAGCTGCTGCTGGTGGTGGCCGCCAAGCGGCAATTGTGTGTAGCTCTGTGGCTGGCCCCAGCTTGCGGCTGGTTTGGCCTGTGGCTGGCAGTGTGTTGGTTGCACCGCAGGCTATTGCCCCCCCTGCTCTGCTGGGTGTTGGTGCCGCTGGTACTAGGGACAGCAGCGGCGGGGTGATATGCGATGTTTAATAAATGTAGTAGCTAGCTTTCGGAGGCCGGAAAACGAATGGCTGGGCTGCTGCTGGCCCAAATTTTCACTGCTTGTTGCTGAACCTGTTCTCTTGCTGCTATTTGGCTGCCTGCGCCTGCTGGCTAGCCCACTGACGTGGGCTGCTGCGGGAGGCCAGGAGCCTGTCTGTGACGCCTGCCGCCACAGGCGCCTAGTTTTGGTGACGTAGGCTTTCATCATGCTGCTGTCTGTACCGACCACTGCAAACTCTTCACCCAGGTTTTGGTGGGCGCTGTGCCTCGGGGCCTGCCGTGCACGGCGTTGTATGTACTTCCGTCCTCCCAAGCGTGCGCTGTGGCTGGTCTCCAGCACTCGTAATGTGCCTGACTCTCAACTACCGGGCTCTGGGAGCTTGGTTAGGCCAGCCCACTGAGGTCCCTGTCAGTGCTCGCTCGGGTGACCCGCGTCCTCCTCAGAAGTGTGGGTTCGGTGTGCTGTGGTCCCTCGGCAGTGCCTTTCTCGTGCATACATGCGTCAGTGTGGCCCCCCATGTAGGGCAGCAGTCCACTCGGTTGACTGTGCGTATCTGGTATGCGCTCCTCTGACCTGTATCACGCATATCTGTTGTAATGACTCCATGGGAATGGTGAGGGCGCAGCTGACGTGGGGGCAGAATGGCTAAGGCCACTTTGCCTAGCGGACTTGCTAGGCAGGCACCCAGCAAACAATTGAGGTTAGCCCTGCCAGCAACCTTGCGCTCACCCCTGCCAAATGGCAATGGTTGTACAAATTGATTGACAGACCGAGCCTAGCATACGAAATCAACCAGCAGCAACCTCTACAACGTCACAGAGCGGCACTCTCCTGGCACATGTCTGCTAAGCTTCCTGGCCCTGGGTGTTACCTGTTATACCTCCTGCTCAGGTCCTTCACCTTTTCAAATCTTTCCACTGAGCAGGGAAGCCAGAGGACAGAGCAGGTAGGACTGAGTAATATATGAAGATATTATAGGGAAAGGGATCGCAAAACGAAGCTAGCCAGTACCCACAGGTGACATATAGAAAGGCAGCACAATGACATTCAGCACGGGCCCAGCATTGCAGACGACGAGGAAGCTGTCATCAAGCCAAGGCTTGGCGGCCGCCTTTGACCACCAACACCTGTTTATGCCTATGACAAGCACCTGCTCACATACGTAAGTCCAGTCCAGCCCAGCTCTACTCCCTGTTTGCACTACCTGCCACCCATACTAATACAGTTATTCGCCACACATTCGGACACATGTTTGAGTAGCTGCAAGGTAGAAAAGCAGCCATGCATTTGCGCTGACCACGGCCCACCCTCCACTACAAGTACACACACCTGACTCAATGCGCGCAATGAAAACCCAGCCACAATGTGCAATAGATAGCTGAACCCTCCCCTCGCTCTCGAATACCAGCACCCACTCACTATAGGGGACATCGCATGCAACCAGACGGCTACACGCACACAGCTTAAAGAGTGTTCCCACACATTGCCATGGAGGCAGTAAAGAGGGCTGGATGTTGGTTGTTGGTGCCAACTCCCTGCATTCTACAGGTTGATCTCGGCCCAGCCGCAGGCGGTGCACAGGGAGCCCAGATGCTAGCCCTCGAGCGCACCACGCAGCCTGAATCCAAATAGGCTGTTGTAGGTGCTGCTGCTGCTGCTAGTGCTGTGTTTCAGCTCCTCCGCTGCTGGCTGACCAGCCTGTTTACCCAGGACTGCAGCCGCAACTGGATCTCTTCATCATCCTCCCAGCTCATGCGGTCCCAGGAAGCAGACCCGGCCTGCACAGCGGGAAAGGGGCAGACACCGGATGACCAACGAGAACCCACCAAGCTAGGCATACCCACCCACATGGATCGTTGGCAGGCGCGCCCACTCACTATGCACACTCACTGCACACAACCCACAAGGGGTGTATCCAGCTACAGCAGAAGGCCCCGCTTCCGCTGCTGCGACGCTGCCGGCTGACAGGGAAATGCCAACACCAAATCCCAGCGGTGTGGCCACCCAGAAGGGACGCTGGCTGAGAGGCAACACCGCTGTGCCCCTGCCATCAGGTGGGGTTGAGTGGTTACGAAGTGCTCACCCTGGCTTCCAGGCCAATGCCCATTCTCTGAGGCAAGGCAGGATGCAAAGTCTTCATTGTCAACCCGCAAGGCACCAGAAGCCCCATACACAGACAGCACACAACACCCAGCCCGCGCTACCTGGTGCCCCCGCGCCTTGGCTGCTCTCCGGCTGTGCAGGTCTGCCGCCGCCATGTGCAGTATGAGATCTCTGAACTCGCTCTTCTCGACTGTCTGATTACTATCCAGGTCCACCGCTGCACGAAGCATGGCAGCCAGTCACGTTCCTTGGGGTGGCTCTAGCGAGGTTTGTGTTTTGAAAGTGCAGGTCCGACTCTTACCAGGCTAAGGAAGTGGCCGCCCATTGCAGCTTGCAGCACATCAACTCAGCAGCTGCACGAGACCAAAGCCAGTAAAGCAACAGGTTCATGGAAGGGTGCGACACAGAGCGGCAACCACGCGCACACCCACCCACCTTCAATGAACATTTGTGCCTGCTCCGGCGTGATGTCCACGCCACGTGACCGCAGTGCTGCTGCCACTTCCCGCGAACATAGATGACCGTCTTTGTCTGAGTCAAACTCGTCAAAGATGTGGTTAAGCGGGTCTATGTACTGCTGTGATGGGATGCGGCTGCGTGCCAGCAGCTGCGGCCAGGCAACAGGATAGGAGTAGGTGGATGTTAGTCAGAGGCCAGGGCTAGAGGGCCAGTCGAGAACGAGCACAGGCTCACAGTGACAATACGCTTAGCATAGACCTGGACCTTGTCAGGTTTCAATCAAATCCTGACCTTAGCTGTGAGCAGGCTTTCATCTCACGCTCTTTCGTCCAAGCCGAGCGCAGCGTGCTGACCCTTGCACAAGCTGCCACACCAACCCCCAATTGCAAGCTGCTGGTCTGCACAATACCACCACCGTAGCGGCCAACTCACCGCAGAAGCAAACTCCTGCATGCCGTGAATACGCACAACCTCTGGCTGGGCGCTCTGGAAGGCGCTCAAGAAGGCGCTGTGTGCGACCTCCTTGTCCTCGTCCGGAGTGGGAATTCTGGATGCTCTGACAACCGGCGTCTTACAGTGAGGTCCTTGAGGAGCTGCTGGCCCGTTCGGGTACTTTTGGTTTGCACGAACAGCGGCGCATCGCCCGCAGGGCCCTAAGGGGAGGGGCAGGGCTGTGATCATGGTTTCCAATAGCAATATGAGGTTGTTACAAACCGAAACTTATGCGGTCAAGGCAAAACGACATGCATTTCACAGCCCCGAGGCACGACTTCCTGACGTGGCCTAAATGCTGTGGGTGCTGTGTCAGGTCCCTTGAATGCCTTTGTGTGCCCCCTCTGCCGCACAGTACCGCCATTGCCATTGTTAAGGGTCGAGCAGTCTTTCAAGCATATGAACGGCCCGCTGTCAGCCGGACGCCAGTGATCATCCCTCCAAGCCTGCCCAGGGACTAAGGAGCTAGGGAAGCTAGTCATGGCTCTTCCCTTTGGACTGGTGAGCCTCCGTCATCCTGCGATGACTGGCATGCGCCATGCGAATGTGATTGGCCACTTGCCGTGGCAAGTGATCCAGTCTTGGGCGTTCACTCCTGGAACAAGAAGTGCTTGCCCTGCAGCAACCCACCATCATCCTGCTCAAGGAGGGCACGGACACCAGCCAGGGCAAGCCGCAGCTGATCAGCAACATCAATGCTTGCGTAGCAGTGGCTGATGTGGTGCGCACCACGCTTGGACCCCGCGGCATGGACAAGCTTATACATGATGACAAGGTTAGTGCAGGCTGCTTTGGTCCAAGTCAGGTCTTGGGTGTGCTGTTGGCAGGGAGCCTACACACTGACTGTATAGCGTAGCTGCTCTCCCTCTAAGCAAGATACTGGTGCAGCAACGGCATTGGTAACATATCTTGCAAAAAGAGCAGGAGAAATTCCACAGCCATCCTGCCTTGTGAACGGGAAGGCACCACCCCGAGGGAAGCACAAGAGCACTGAGCCAGAGCAGATCTCGTATACCTTATGAGAGTACTGCTGCCCTTTTGGGTCAGCCACATCCCTGTCAAACCTGGTGTTTACAAGAGTTGGCCAGGCTACTGCTAGTTTACAGTAGAGCTTTGCCTATATTATAGTCGTGTGAAGGCGGGAGACAGCGGCCTGCTGCAGGGCAACGTCACCGTCAGCAACGACGGCGCGACAATCATGAAGACCCTTGACATCGTCCACCCTGCGGCAAAGACACTGGTGGACATCTCGCTCTCACAGGTACCTTGCCAGTGTGATGGCGTCGGGGGCCCTCAAGCCTACAAAAGAGTGCTTCCCGCCCAGCTGCAGCGAGCCACACTCACGGTTGCTGGCAGAACGCATCTGATGTATTTAGAAAGTACCGTGCCGTTGCAAACTGCCAGGCATGCTGCTTGTCGCCCCGCTGCTTCCCACATGTTCCGAATACAGAGGGCGTACCCGTCTTGCTTGGCTCTCCACAGGATGCGGAGGTGGGTGATGGCACCACCACCGTGGTGCTGCTGGCGGCGGAGTTCCTGCGGGAGTGCAAGGCGTTCATAGAGGAGGGCGTGCACCCGCAGGTATGGACAATATGCAGAACTCAAGTGAACCTCCCACATGAACGTAGGACCTACAGTTCCGGCAGTGCAGCACAAAACTGTGCATTTCACCCACAGTGCGAGAGGTGGACTTCCAGGGGATCATACTGTTGGAATGCCCACTGTGCACTCCCAGGCCCGCACAACCTTTCCTCGAAGCGCCCCCTGCTCCTCCTTCGCTCTCAGTGGCTTGCCATGCAAACAGGAGCAAGCCCGTCCCCTTGTTGGCTCACCTCGGCTTGCCCCCTCCAATGCCGCAGGCCGTGATCCGCAGCTTCCGCCAGGCGGCCCAGCTGGCGGTGGCGCGTGTGCGTGAGCTGGCCATTGACATTGGCGGCGGCGACCTGGAGCAGCGCAAGGAGCTGCTGCGCAAGTGCGCCATGACCTCCCTCAACTCCAAGCTGGTGAGGTGTTGGCCATTTTGTCATTTTTGAAGTATGCGAGCGCCACATCTTCCCCCTGAAGCAACCCAGGGCCTGGCTGCTGGCTTGGCATCCTGTCGCGCGCTGCTAGCGTTGTTCACCTTGAGCGCTGTGAGGGCTCCGTCAGTGGGCAAACAGGAAGGCTTGGAGCGGTAAGGTTCAGCAAAATGAATGAAATTCTCTAGCTACCTTTAGCGAAGCGGATTAATCTTATCCTTTAGCGAAGCGGATTAATCTTAAGTTTCTCAAGAAATCAATGATAGCTATAGGAGGCACCACAGCAGACCCCCGCCCCCCATGCCTGCAAGCAGCACTTCACGACCATTGCAGCGCTGATGGCATTCTGACCCACAATCCGCTGGTGTTCCTTTTGGTTCCCGCTGTCCAGGTCAGCGGAGAGCGTGAGTTCTTTGGCCACATGGTGGTGGATGCGGTGACCAAGCTGGACCCCGCTACCCTGGACTTGCGCATGCTGGGCATCAAAAAAGTGCAGGTACATGGGACTGACGGCTCTGTCTTGCCAGGCGGCTGGCACCAGGTTGTGGCATCTGTAGTAGTGGGAATGACTGTGGCGGTTTCAGCTCAAGGCCGGTGTTGGGAGCAGAGCTGTTGCGCGGGTTCGGGTTCACATGGAGAGACTTGGGTGGCAGTGGCATGACACTTACTTGGCGCACGCTGCAAAGTCCGTGTCAGGATCGGATCACACCATAACTCCCTCAACCCCAGCAAGTTCAGCACCCCGAGGAACACCTCCCCAGCCACCTGCCTCATTCACATTGGCATGCTGCCACACAGCTGTTGCCAAGCCTATATCTCATTAGTATACCCTTCATGCAGGGTGGCGGCCTGCGTGACTCCTTCCTGGTGGACGGCGTGGCCTTCAAGAAGACTTTCTCCTATGCCGGCTTTGAGATGCAGCCCAAGCAGTATGAGGCAAGTTCGTGTAACTGAGGGTCACACCCATGAGGCGGCAGCAGCATACCGGGGCCTGTGACTCCTCTGTGTGTGTTAACAGGGGGATCACACCTGGGTCCTAGTCCATTTGTACAGGCCATGCCACGTGTGTGTGGCTGCACACTGTTTCTATCCCTGCTTCGGCCCATCTGCGTTTCCGGTACCCGCTGGGCAATTAAGATCCCCTCTCCCTCTGCACTAAGCGACTGCCGCTTTGATGGTATTTCTCTCTGCTTGACCTTGCTACTCTGCTGCCCCTGCCCCGCCCTGGCCTGCAGAGCCCCAAGATCCTGCTGCTGAACATCGAGCTGGAGCTCAAGGCTGAGAAGGAGAATGCGGAAGTACGCCTGGACGACCCCACACAATATCAGGCCATCGTGGATGCAGGTGGGTGCTCGCGCTTGGGGAGCCGTATGTATTTAGGGTGGCAGGTAATGCGATTAGAGAGGAAGTACGTCTAAACTGGGCGGACAGGGTTCTATGTAGTATTGCCAGTAGAGGAGGGGCGGGGCGGGGCAGGCATACTGCCAGTTGAGGAGGGGCAGCCATATTGTCATTTAAGGAGGGGAGGGGAGGGGCAGCCACACTGCCAGGGGAGGAGGGGAGAGGCAGCCATATTGTCAGTCGAGGAGGGGAGGGGCAGCCATACTGCCAGTGAAAGAGGGACGGAGCAGGCATATTGCTAGTAGAGGAGGGGCAGGTACAGTTGCTGGATGTGTACAGCCCCCGCTTCCACAGCCAGGGTGGACTATTTGGTGGGGACGGCAGTGTGATGTGTGCACATGGTGAAGCACTGTTTAGGCAACATGTTGGGAGTGCATTTGTGACCAGTGCGGGGCACAGGTAAGCGATGTATGGGGTCTAAGCTCCTACAGCGATGTCGTCATGCCAGCCAGCATCGTAAATTTGATCAAATCCTATCACACATCGCTTTTACACATCCCCCTGCAATTACTATGAGCAGGCCACCCGTACAATGTTTTGGGCTGTGCGTGCAACAAGTACCGCCTTGTCCAGTTTCCTGCATATCTGAAAAACCTCTCCCAACTCCTTACCACATGCTTTGTGACTGCCCTTGTGCCCTGCCTGCAGAGTGGAACATCATCTATGACAAGCTGGCACGCTGCGCTGAGAGCGGCGCCAAGGTGGTGCTGTCTCGGCTGGCCATTGGCGACCTGGCTACGCAATACTTTGCTGACCGAGATATCTTCTGTGCCGGGCGGGTGCGTGCTGTTCTGGCCACCTGTCTCCTCAACAATCAAGCCATGCGCTTCACTTGTGTGCATGCACCTCTGCGCACGGGGAATGGGTCACAAGTCAGATGGCAGAGGTGGTGATTGGACCATGGCTTCTGGACACGGGATAGATATGCAGCTAGCGCCTGGCCTATGCCCAAGTTTCCATGACACATGACCTTCGGGCCATGCTCGGTGTGTCCTCTGCAGCGGAAGTTATCCCATTACCAACGATAGACTGCATTGCCCGCTGGCTGCCGCACATGTTCCTGCATCCAAGCAGGTGCCCTGCACCGCAAGCCGAGATTTAAATCACTCTCAGCACACGCTTTTGGTTCCCACATGTCTGGAATTAGCAAGTATCCCAGTACACGATTCCTTGGCTCCATGTCTCTTTGGGTTGAGCAGGTGCCCGAGGAGGACCTGCAGCGTGTCGCTATGGCCACCCATGGCCAGATCCAGACGACCGTGAACAAGCTAGACACGCGGGTGCTGGGCACCTGCGAGCGCTTTGAGGAGCGGCAAGTGGGAGGAGAGCGTTACAACCTGTTCACAGGTGGGGCGGCGGGGGATTACCAGTTAATGCATGGACGGGCGGGGAGCGGAGCGACCATCATTGCACAGAGGTGCCAGGGCACGTGGTGGCAGGGCACGTGGTGGGAGCTGTGGTGAGGGCAGCCTATGAGACTGTGCATTGCAGCGCTAGTACATTGCGTGGGCAAGGGTGTGAGCCGGCTTGTGAAGGCGGTGGCTGTGGAGCTTCTAGGCTAGCGGTGCGCACACTGGCTGGTGGTGGCTAGTCAGGAAATGAGCACTGTGGTACGTGATCTGGTAGGGTACCTAGCTCAAGGCATGGGAGGCGAAGCGGGCTTGTATGCACCGCAGCACTGTTGGAGGCATGGTTATATGATTACTCCAGCTGTACCTTCGCAAAAACAGTCACTTCCATTGCAATGTGAGGAACAATGAATGCTTAGTGCTGAGCTTTTACACACCTTGACCTCCACTTAACGCTGCAGGCTGCCCGGGTGCACACACCGCCACCTTGGTGCTGCGCGGCGGCTCTGAGCAGTTCTTGGACGAAGCCGACCGCTCCCTGCATGATGCCATCATGATTGTGCGCCGTGCGCTCAAAAGCCCGTTGGTGGTGGCGGGAGGCGGCGCCATTGACATGGAAGTTAGCAAGGCGCTCAGGTGCGAGGTGCAGGTGTGAAGGAGCTAGCAGGGCTATGTTGCAGATGCCATGCAGCCGGGCATGTGGCTAGGCAAAGAGTTGCAGTTGAGTATCAACGGGGCTATGGCTCTTGGACCGCCTCCCATCTCTCCGTCGTGTTGCGCTGGCTGACAAGCACGTATTATGACTGTCCTCCCTGCCGCAAAAAGCCCGCATGCAAAACCTTGGCCACCTTGGACGTCATCTGCCCTGGCCGCTGTCGTTGTCCCTGCAGAGACCACGCTCGGTCCATCCCCGGCAAGAGCCAGCTGTTCATTAATGCATTTGCGCGGGCCCTGGAGGTCATCCCCCGCCAGCTGGCAGACAACTCCGGCTTTGATGCTACAGACGTGCTGAACAAGCTGCGGCAGCGGCATGCGCTCAAAGATGGGTCGGGGCGGCACATCGGCATTGATGTTAATACAGGTGGGCTGGATATGCGAGAAACCTGAGGTGCGCTCGATGCGCCGGGGGGGCTGTTTCTTCGTGTAATGAATTGAGTTGCAGAGAGCAGGAAGGTGCTGGGCCTGAAGGGGTGCCGTGGTTCCGGGTTTCTGGCTTGGGTGTGGCCTAGTTATGGAGTTTATGCTTTGATCAACATGCAGGTGCCAATGGCTGCATCACAATCTTGCCCTTGTGTACATGGCATCCAGCACAGCGCATTGCCCGCTTCAGGACGACCAGCACTAGCACAAGGAGTGGACCCCGCATGCTTAAAATTTTCCATATTCTCTTACTCCCCCTCCCCTTCACCATGCAGGCGGCGTGGTTGACACCTATGCTGCCTTCGTGTGGGAGACCGCCCTAGTCAAGATCAATGCCATCACCGCAGCAGCCGAAGCAGCGTGCCTGGTGTTGAGCGTGGACGAAACTGTACGCAACCCACGCAGCGAAGCCCCCGATGCAACAGGAATGGGCGGCAGGGGCATGCCTGGCGGCGGTCGTGGCAGGGGCCGTGGCAGGGGCATGAGGCGATGAGCGCTTGCTCAGGTCTTGTTTCACCGTAGAGATAGACTTGGACATTCTGACAGGGAACAGTACAACTTGTGGGGTTGGCTCGCCAGCACAGTGGTTGATGCCGCATGAAGAGGACCAGTATCAAGGCTCGCCCTATGGCTGTTGACTGTCAGCATGCCGAAAGGCATGTGGGTCATCTTGACTGCCTTGCAGGTGACATCATGTAAGCAACCCGTTTCGAATCGCTGTCATACGCTTTCCTAGAACCGCCATCCGAGCCCATCATCGCAACCAAAGTTATTGCCGCAGTATTCAATTAAGTGTTTCAGAGCTATATGTTGCTGACACCTCAGCGCCTTGCTGCTCTCTTCCAACTGCTCAAAATTGTGCCAGCGTGAGGTTCGTGCCACGCCCCAGCGTCTTGTTGCGCAGTGCCTGGTCTTTGGAGTCCAGGAACTGCAGTGTGCACAGAGGAGAGCAGCACTTGCCCATGCAGCGGTGGACGAAACTCGGCCAGCCAAGATACCAGTACACCTTGCACTTGGTGCACTAGCGTAACCAGGCTGGCACCCAAGGACTGCCAACAAGAAGCAACATATCCTTGCATGCAGTCCTGCTCGTAGAATTCACACCTACTTCTCCTTGATTGCACTACATGCCACCATCAACAAGCAGCATGTATTGACTTGAGAGTCCCAAACTTCCCACTACCCAGGGCTGGCTACACTCACCGCCTGCATGGCTTCAGGTGAGTATGTCACCCCGCGCCGCCCCACCCTCTCATGCTTGCTGCAATGCTCCTCTTTGTAGAGTGATGAGTGCGCTCCAAAGCTGGGCGGCTCAACATCCTGCAAAGCTTCAACGCACGACACACATAAGGGCTTTCGCCCCCAAGGTACGCTGGCGGCTTGCTTGCAGCCCTTTCCCATCTCCTGCTGCCTGTCTGCCTGCCTCGCTTCCTGTTGCTCTTTGCTGACATTAGTTCAGGCTTGCCCTTGTTCTCAACTGCCCCTGCTTCAGTTCAGCTGCCCCTCCTCTCCCAGTGGCCTTAGCTTTTCTCGGGGAGAGAACTACTGGATCAGCATTCAGGCAAGACTCAGGCACATTCTGCCCCCAGCCCTGTCAGTCCAGCTTGACTCCCTCCCTGTTCGCACTACCTGCCACCCATACTAATAAGACTGACACCTCATCATTACCATCCAATGGAGGCTGCCTTGCACAGCACGAGTATCCTCTCTCAAGATCCTTCATCTCACCTCCAGTGACTTTTTGACGCTGCTGCCAAGGGCAACTTGTTTATTGGCCTTGCGCGCGCTGGCATTCACCAGCTCGCCCACCTTAGTCTGCAAGGAGGAGACGGCACACAGCAGGTCAAGCAAGCTTTGGAGCAGACCTCAACTCCAGCCCTGTGCTACCCTATTCTGTCGCAGTGCCTTTCATCTATTTCACTATCCCGCCAGCTGGGCCACCCTAAGTGAACAGAACAGAGAGGCGTGTTGACTGTATGAACTCGTATAGAGAGTTCACACCTTGATGTCCTGCTGAGCCTCTCGCCAAAAGCATTCTATATCTGAGTTGCGCATGGCCGTCACAGTTGCCTGGCCCCGGCCAGTGTCTTTCCACCAACGAAGTTTCTCCACTGGCTCATCATAGCAAGCTCCTTGAGGCCCTGCAACGGGTGACTTTGGGCTGTCCGCTCCGTTTTGCCTGTCTTCCAGCTTTCCAAATGTAAGGGCAGGGGTGGCTGCCTGGGGCCGCGGGGAGGAGTGGGCTGCAGGACAGTGCTGACACCAATAGGTTAGGCTAGCTTAGCCAGGGCCCGCAAGAGCCAGCAGATGAAAGCGGGACTCACACACAGGGTCTCGAAGTGGCCCTCCAGGGATCCACGACATCTCGAAGGCTTCAGATGGCTTTTCCTGGAAGTCCTACCAAATCCGCGTCCTGACTGAATTAGGACTTGGAAGGTAGTGAAGATAAAGAAATAACTATTGATGGCTTTGACAAGAGACGAGGGCTGTGTCCAAAAGAGATGTCCAAAGTGGTGAAGAGGTCCAACTGGCACAGCACGGGGACAGCACAGGCGCGAAATCCATCCCCGACTCAACCCCACGATCCAGCCTCTGCGAACCTCACAATTGGAGTTGAGAGCTGTAGGTGTCCCGCTTGAGGCACCTGGTAGCATGCACGGCGCCACAAGGTTGAGCCACCCGCTGGAGTACTGCAGGCTGCTGGGCCTCAACTCCCTTCGCCAGTTTACCACCATCACCGATGTGTTTGGCGCACCGCCAGTAGTTACACAACGGCGGGTGGTGGTCACAGGGTTAGGGCTGGTCACCCCACTAGGGGTGGGCGTGCAAGCGGTCTGGGAGGCCCTGCTGGCCGGCAAAACGGGCATCAGAGCGCTGAAAGCAGAGGACCTGCCTGAGGTGCGCAGTGTGTTGGGTTTCAAACGCTTGGAAGTCTTGCAAAGCTGTTCCAGCTGGCGCACTTGGAAGAGGATATTTTGGGTACCATAGCAAAGCTGTTCGTCTACTGCCTCCCAACGATCCTTTGTGTGTGCAGAGCCATCAAGCTTGCCTGCCACAGCTGCCCTCCCGGGTTGTGGCCCCCGTGCCCCAAGACCAGCTGCAGAGTGTGCCGTGGGCGGCCCAGGAGGACCCCCGCCGCACAGCCAGATTTATGAGTTATGCCCTCACCGCGGCAGCCGAGGTAGGCCCCTGGCTGTTGCTTGATGCATCTTATATTAACCAACAGTGAAGCAATGGCATGCAAGGAGGGCAACGCGCAGGTTATATAGTATCTGCATATACTGGCTGTCTTACCTGCTGGCTGGCATGCAGGCCTTGCAAGATGCGGGGTGGGAGCCGCGCACAGATGCCCAGCGGCAGGCGACAGGGGTGGCCCTGGGCGCTGGCATGAGCTGCACCACTGACATGGCCGAGGCGGGAGTCCTGCTGGTGGGCTGGGCATGAAAGAGGGCCCACAGTTGCCCAGTGGTGTGAGTTGCTGCGTATTCTGCTTCTTGAAGAGAATTTTGGGGTGAGTCAGCTGCTGCCCAGCATGTGATCTGGACCAGTGCCTTGCTAGCTTGTTAGCACCCATCTAACAGTGAATGACTAGCATGTGTCAATGTGACGGCTAGAAGCGCCGGCCTGCCGCACGGGCGCCCTTGTGCAGGAGGGAGGCAAGGTGCGGCGGTTGAGCCCCTTCTTCATACCCAAGGTTCTCGTCAACATGGCCGCGGGGGCAGTGTCCATCTCTCATGGCCTGCAGGTGGGTGCAGAGACCGACAAGGAGTCAGATTACCTACCCCCGTGTAGAAGTGCCGCTCAGTGGGATTAGATAGCAGATGTCATAGTTGTGGGTTGCTTGGTGGCAATCAGTCTCAGCATGAAACCCCAAGTTGAAGGCCTGGCTGAAAAACACTAAGATGGACAGCAGCCGCGGTATTTGGATTTCAAAAGAAAGCACCAGTGACTGATTGGAGGGGGTGGCCTGCAGAAGTATGGTTGCCGGTGCGCTTGTAGCGCAGGGGCCCAACCATGCGGCAGCAACAGCGTGCGCTACAGGCGCTCATGGCATTGGGGACGCCTTCCGTATGATCAGAGACGGCGATGCAGATGTCATGGTGCGAGTCCAATGCAGGGTCTAGTGTTACCATGTCAATTAGGGTGTGTGGTTAGGAAGCACAGTATGCATTTCCATTTACTTCCGACTCGTCAAACGTCGTGGTGTCTGCTGCGCAGGTATGCTCTGAAAGCTCAGGTCATACTTGCCCCAGCCAGCAGTATCTCCATTAATCATCACCTAAACCACAGCTGGTCAGGTTTGCGGCCACACCTTCAGGACTTGTATGAAGTTGTCCGCTTGGCTTTTGGAGGTGACCAACCTACCTTATAGAATGACCTTCCAGGTAGCTGGCGGCACAGAGGCCTGCATAGATGCTGTTTCCCTGGGCGGCTTTAGCCGCCTCAAGGCGCTGTCCACCAAGTACAATGACCAGCCTGAGGCGGCCTCCAGGCCCTTTGACCGGGAGCGGGATGGGTTTGTGATGGGCGAGGGCGCTGGGGTGGTGGTGGTGGAAGCGCTCGAGCATGCGCAGGCGCGAGGGGCCAGGATGTATGCGGAGGTGAGAGAGGCGTGGCACAGATGTGTCGCAGTGGGACAGAGATGCCGGGCAGGAGGCTGGCAGGCAGGCAGGCAGGCGGGTGGGGAATTCGTTGCCTGTGGGTGTAGGCCTGTGGTGAAGCTTGCATTGTGGCGGCGACGCGTTGCCTACTGATCAGGTTGTGGTGCTGGTAAGGTCTGGGCTGAACAGAGCACGGCACCACAGACCAGCCAGCGGGGAATGAGGGAAGCAAGCGGTGTGAGGCGAGCTGGCCGGACGGCCTTCAGAAAAGCACAGTGCACTGCTGCAGATTCGGGGATACGGCCTGTCGGGCGATGCACATCACATCACCCAGCCGCCGCCTGACGGGATTGGAGCCCAGCTAGCCATGCGCAGGGCGCTACATCAGGCGGGCTTGCAGCCTGGGCAGATATGCTACATCAATGCCCACGCCACTTCCACTCCCATAGGTAGGCTGATGGCTCAGAGGGAGCCCTGCACCCATCAACTAGGGCCCAGCTCAGACCGGAAGCAGAGGTGGACGGGTAGGCATCAAACTAGGGAAGCTTGTCTGTTGTAGAGATTCATGGAGGTCCGTGACGCAAGCTCTGCAAGACCTTTGTCCAGCATCACCATCCATATGGCTTGCGCGGCTGCCTGTTTGGCCCCTTGTCAAGGAATCCTTTCCCTGCTGCCACAGTGCCACCTTTCCTGATCAATGCTGCAGGCGACGATGTTGAGCAGCGCGCCATCGCCGCTGTCTTTGGGGAGGCGGCCACCGGCGCCCCCTCCTACCACGACGGCCGCCCGCCGGTGGCAGTTTCCAGCACCAAAGGCGCCACGGGGCACCTGCTGGGTGCTGCCGGCGCGGTAGAGGCCATAGTATCGCTGCTGGCGCTAGTGCATGGAGTGGCCCCTGCCACACTCAACCTTGAGAACCCCGACCCGCCGCTGCTGGCAAACCTGGTGGCAGGGGCGCCGCAGCCGCTGCCAGCTGGCCCACGGGCGGTGCTGACCAACTCGTTTGGCTTTGGGGGCACCAATGCTTGCCTGGTGTTTGCCTCCCCCCCTGCCTGACACTACTTCACTTGCGATGCCTGCAAACGAGTCTTGCCTTGTGGGATTCCTGATGCGCGCAAAGCCTTGTTGTGTCGGCGGTAGTCAGTGGCTATGTCTTTGAAGTTGCTGGCAGGGCGGCATGATGCAAGGGATGCTTTACCACGGCCTACACCACAGCAGGAGCCCGATGTAGCGGACTAGGAAGCACAACGCACGACACGTATGGGATAACAAGGTGGCTGAGATGACTTTGCTTTCTAGGCATCAGCAACGAGCATGAACCGGGCATGAAGGGGACAAAAAGGCGAGCACAGTATACAATGACAGTGCACTCAGGCACATGGAATGAATACAGCGCAGGAAGGAGGAGAAGAAAAGCGCGCATGGCCTGATACAGTAGCAATACCAAGAAAGCTGATGTACAACACAGACACATCCACCGTCATACAGGAAGAGGGCAGCAGTCTTTATCATTTCATTTCACAAAGCACAAATGGGTGCATGGCCTCTGTGTCCATGCACCTACTAGCCTACAGGGAAACAGCGTGCCAAAACATGCCAGCTCAGCTGGGACTGGGCCGAGGTATCATACACAGCACCATCTGCAGTTGCAAACCACAAACTGCCTCATACGAAGTGATTCCTGTCCTCCCTGCTACTTTCCAGTTCCTGAACACCACATAACCCGCTTCAGCCACAGGGGCTCCACCTCCGACCCTTGGCTCAGATGGTGACCTCTTGCCCCCCACGCTTGACAGACTTGTAACATGAGCGGCGCCGCCCGCTGCCCTGGCCCGCTACTCCGGCCTTCTGGTCCTCCCCCTCCTCCTCTGGGTGCAGCAGCAGGTTGGAGTCCGACGCAACGCACTCACGCCCAGTATCGTCTCCCCCGTAGAAACCGGGATACTGCAGCACAGGGGACGGCGCGCATGGCAGACTTTGACTAACAAGTAGGCGTGCATGCCCTGCATCCTGCTGTTTATCAACTGGCTTTGGAATGCCTGCGCTCCTCTAGGGGTGGGTGCACACCAAACGACCCTTGAGCATGCACGCGCCCCTCAATCAGCAACCTACCTTTTACTGTAACCCTCCGGCACACCACAAAAAGATTGCAAGGGCTACGGGAGTTGATGCAAGGGCATGTCGGTCCGGCTAGCTGTTGGCAAGCTGCCTGGCAGTACACACCTCGTACTGCAGCTTCTTAGAGGGGATGTACCGCCCCAGCGCACGGCTGTGGCCTGAGAAGTAGTGATTCAGCGCACGGTGCAGGATGCGCTCGCCAGGGAGGGTCAGGATGTTGTCCTGGGCCACATAGCGTGAAGACAGCGCTGCAGGCATAGGTGGGGGTTGACGGTAAAGGGTCTGCGGGTGCCAGTGCCCACCGTGGGCCCTGACGTGCGAGTGCTGTGTTTTAAGCCAAGCTACGACAAGCCGTCGGGTTGCCAGGGCTTAAAGCGTGGCAAGCCCGCTAGCCCACCACTGCAGTGTCCAGCGCAGATGAGCAAATTGGCATTTTGCGTGCTGAGACACGCCGTGCAGACATCATCATGCCAGACTCACGCTGGCCAAAAAGTCTGACACAGTCGCTCTCGTCAGGTAGGACATAGTAGAAGGGCTGCCTGGGGTCCACACCCGCTTCATGCACCCAGTCCTCATCACGAGTGCACTGCCGGTCCCACCCTGCATCAACACCACCAGCAGGCTCATTGCACACAGGCAGGTGGCGTCACGTGAAGGGGAGGCAGCTCAGACCCCAAGCGCAGGCAAGCCAGTAGCAGCTTGCACAATACAACAAACATGGGGAGTTAGCCGGATGGAAATGATGGCCATTATGGGCCGTAGAAAAAGGTGCAGTGGGGACTTGACACCACACCAGGTGCATGCCTTGCTGCCACCCCAGCAGCCAGCTTACCGATGACCAGCCCACGGTAGCCAAACTTCTTGTGCATGAAGACGGTGCCCACTTCAAAGCTCACGCCAGCCTTGTTGGCCTTGTCAGCACGTGTCTCACGCATGAGCTGGAGCTGGGACGCATACTCTGTGTTCAGCAGCCGCAGCGCGTGCAGGGCGCCGTTCAGCGCAGCAGAAGCCTCCTCACCCTGCAACCGAAGGGGCCGGGCAGGCCAGCAGTGCAGGGAGGGTGACAGGGGCTGCAGCCGGCGCAGCAGCCGAGCTGGTTCTCTGAAGCGAGGCAGTGGCTCTCACCAACAGCACCCGCACGCACTGCTGAGGGCTGCACGCGAAAGAGTTGTAGCCGAGGGGCTGGTAGAGCGCTCGTTGCCACCAGTTGGCGACACCGCTTTGACCCCTTACCACATCCTATTGTCGTACCACCCGAGGCTGCGAAGACCACCACTGACCGTCATCCTCTCTCCAACCCAGGGACCTTCCCCACAGCTGCGTGGCTAGCCTAGGCACGACTGTGGTCGCTCAGAGCCGCTGGTGGCTCACCTGCAGATGCTTGCCTGCCTTGAAGGCAAGGCTGGCCAGCTGGGACACCGACGCTGGGTCGTGCAAGTCAAAGCTGGAGAGTGCCCTCGCTGCAGGGAACACGGTGTATACATCCGTGCTCTTCAGAACCATAGGCACGCCCGCATTGCGCTTTGCCCACGCCAGTAGCCCCCTGTAAACAACCAATGCCAGCTGCTTCGTCATGAGCAACGCCGACACCCTGTTTCAAAGGTTGTCGACAGTAGAACGCCAGTGGAGAGGACAATTTGCAAGTCTGCTAAGTCGTTCTCCTTAGCTAATGCTGACTACACATCCAATCCAAGGCTGGATCGATGTTTACAGGCTTGATCGGTGCACCACGATCCTTGGTCCGTGCACATCAGTCCCGGGTGCAAGCTGGAGAGGCAAAATGGCTTCGCAGCAGCAGCATGCCCTGATGTTCCGGATCATGAGGCTGGCACGTCCGTCCCTATCCCAGGAAGATCCTCTGCGCTTCATGGACGCCGACTTCTTGGCTGACGTCCCAGCAGCAGCAAGCCCCCAGCTGGCCTCCTCCCTCCCAGCCAGCTACCCCTTTGCAGGGAGGCTGCAGCTTGAGCAAGGAGCCATGGGGCTTTCCGGCCTGCTAGCGCTGCCCCAGGCATTTGGCCTGGTATATCTGGGAGGTGAGGGGTGCGGTCCCGCATGCCTGCCGATGCCCACGCTCAACCCCTTATGTTATGCTTGCACCCTTGGACATGTGGCCTGACTGGTGTCCCACCTGCAGAGGCCTTCCAAGCCTATGTAACGGTCTGCAACTACTCAGACCAGCCAGTCTCCAACGTGTCAGTTAAGGTGAGAGACCTGCCACAACAGTCAGTAATGCTTCAGCAGCGGTACTGGCCTGTGCCAGCCCTAGTCTTTCTCAGTTCGTGACGGCGTCCTTCCTCGGACTTCCCGTGCTAGGGCTGCGGCCTGACTTGCGCAGGACCGCTTGCATGAGTCAGCAGTTGTGTGGTGCTGCTGCGCGCAGGTGGAGCTGCAAACGGATGCCAGCAAGGCAGTGCTGTATGACAACACCCCCAGCCCCCTCCCATTGCTTGCACCTGGGCAGCGGCACGACTTCATGATCAAGGTACGCCCTGCCAGCTCTTGCGCACTGACTGATGCTTGCTGCCGCCGGCTGCTTCAGCAGAACCTGCAGAAGACGCACACTTGAAGGAGCAGGGCGCGGACAGCGGGAATGATTGCAGTGAAAGACCCTGGCTTTATACTTCTTTTAGTGCGCAGAACAGGAACTGATCATAGTTTTGCTCAATGACCTGAGCGCGGCCCTGGCAGCCTTCAAGGCCTTGTGACCTAGTGCCATTTTGGAGCTGTTGGCTGACGCCTGCAGTGACGTCTGGCCGTCATGGCAGGACAGACCGAGGTGATATGCACCGAAGGTCTTCATCGCTCATCGAATCCCCCAGCGTGTGAGCTGAGCTGGACACAACATCCTGTTTGTTGGGCGCTGCTGCAGCACGACATCAAGGAGCTGGGCCCCCACACCCTGGCCTGCTCCTCACTCTACACCGGGCCCGGGGGGGAGCGGCAGTACCTGCCCCAGCACTTCCGCTTCTCCTCCGCCAACCCCCTGGTGGTGCGCACTCGGGTGAGAGAAGGGCGGGCGAGCCAGCTACAGACCAACCAGGCAGCCAGCTAGGCTGGGATGGAGGGCAGCCACCTCGCTGGTGGCTAGCAAGTCTTCACTGAATGAGCCCGAGGTCTTCTAGAACTTGACAAGGGGTTGGTGTTCCCATCAGACGGGGGTCAGCCTGACGCTTGGGGGAAGGGTTTTATGGCGGGCAGGCCCGTACACACCCAGCGGCTGGGTCTTGTTGTTCCAGGTGGATGGTGTGTCTAGCTGCAGGGCACGTGAGGTAACGATCGGTGACAACCTGCAGCCTCCTTGTACCTTTATTAGTGAAGGGGCTGACCGGGTTGCTGGTGGAGTCACACTGCCAGGTTGCGAAATGTTGTTCCTGGGCCCCTTTGCCGCTGCAGCATCGGCTCGTGGGAGGCGACGTCTTTTTGGAAGCCACGCTGGAGAATGTCACCAAGGGCCCCATCGTGATGGAGCTTGTCAGCTTCCAGCCCAGCAGCTCCTACTCGGCCACCCAAGTGGGGCTGGGTGTGGGGCCGGCAGCAGCAGGAGGCTCAGCAGCAGCAGCAGCAGCTGTAGTAGGGGGTGCAGGCAGCGAGGGTGGCGGCGAGGGAGGGCCGCTGGGGTAAGTAGGGGGGAGTGTGCAAGAGTGCCTCTGTGTGTGGGAAAGTGGGGAGCGCGCCTAGGTGGTGGGTGGTACCTGGCCTCGTGGCTCCCTTGTGGTTGGCTGGCGTGGTGAGCTACTTGCCTGGCACTGTGCCATCATGGCGTGGTGGTGCGCTCTGTTGAGATGGTGCGCATGCACGACTGGCAACGCACAGTGGCTGGGCTGGGAGCCCAGGCCGTGAAGCCTTCCCTGGGAGGCCTGCTGTTGACCTTTTATCTGGTAAAGGACCAAGCTTCTCTCAAAACTGTTGAACCTACAAATTGTGCTGTGTGCAGTACCTACCTCGCGACCGCCCCCATTGTGCCGGAGGGGGGCTCTGCAGCCTACCTCTTCCGCCTGTCCAAGCTTACGGCAGCGGCAGCAGGCGGCGGCGGAGGAGGAGGCGTGGCAGCGGGGGCTGGAGTAGCGGGCGAGGGGGCTCAAGCCGGGGAGAGGCACACAGCGCCCACAGCGCTGGGCAGACTGGAGATCCGGTGGCGGGGCCCCATGGGGCAGGTGGGTGGGTGGGTGGGTGGGGCAGGTGCTGCTGGCGTGGGCCTTGCCATCTGCCGAGTGAAGGCCCAGGGTGGCGCGAACGTGGAGCTAAAGGTGATGCTGTGTGTGTCATGGTGGGAGGCCCTGGTGGGGTTCCGATCGCGGCATGGAGGACGGCAGCTCGGAGTGGAGCATGTTACTCACCACACCCCACGCCAGGTCCTCACCCTTCCCCGCTGCTTCACGAATACTCCAGGGGTGTTTCTGGCTCAATACTGCTATGCATGCCACGGGCTGTAGTTTACGGGTCTCTGCCCCCCTCCCCCCCGCGTTGCTGCTGCAGCCGGCCAGGCTCCAGACCCAGACAATCACCACCCCGGGGGCCGCCCAGAAGGAGCTCTCCCTCTCCCTGGCCGGCCTGCCTCCCACCGTAGTGGCGGAACGGCCCTTCCCTGTTGAGCTATCTGTGGAGAATGCAACCAGCCGGCTGCTGGGACCGCTGAGGATCACCTTCGACGGCGCTGCTGCTGCTGCTGCTGCTGGTGGTGCTGCCGCCGCTGGTGGTGGTGATGGCAGGGGTGCCGGGTCTGGGTTGGTGCCCGGCGGTGCGGCAGCTGACGGCGACCGCGGCGACGGTGAGCCAGCCAGTGTGTTGCCGTGGGCAGAGGGTAGTTGCCGTGCCTCCCAAAATACCCAGCAAACACACGGGGTGCGTGTGTGACAGCCCAACGCTCAGGCTGAGGGTTGCAAGCAGCCTGTACAACTCCGCGGCCACCTGGAACGCCTGCAGCAGACCCTGCAAGAGACGCCTCATGTGCCCTACCATGTGCATGCCTTTGGGTTAGAGTTGAGGTAACATGGAAGTCAGCAGTGGAATCTGGTAGTAGAGGTCAGTATAGAAGCCGGCTCACATGCCCTTATCACAGCCTTGCACTTGCCTTGTATGACCGGAGGCGATTACCCCCGTCACCTGGCTTCTTGTGCAGCGGGTTGCACCAGCGCTGCTGTTGCCTGGTTGTGTGGCCGGGCGACCGCCTGGGGCTGGGCAGCGCAGCAAGCTCCGCTTCCAGGCCTTTTATGCTGCCAATCCTTCATGTTGACACAACAGGGACTGCAGGTGGAAGCTCCACCAGCAGCTGTGGGTGCCAACCCCCTTTTTTGACATTTCACTGAGGATTCCTGGGGATTTCCTGGGATCTCAGCGGGCACCAGTGGGGTGCAGGAGGCCACCACAGTGACAGGCAGCCTGGCCAGGGAGGCCCCGACTCGCTCCTGGTCCCTTCTGCTGCAGGGGGGGGTCTCCAGGGCTTGGTCATGGACGGCCCTCAATCAGTCATCCTCGACTCGGTGCCGCCCCAGCAGGCCGTCACCGTGATTGTGCAGCTGGTGGCCCTCACACCAGGTGGGTGGGGGCGTGCACTAGCCGCCCCGAAGCTGAGGAAACACGCCTCTGTCCAGGGACGGGGTGGTTGCATGTGAAGTGTGTTGTTGACAGCGTGTGGAGGGCCCTGAAAACAGCAGGAAGTGAGCGTCTTTCTGCAGTAGCCCGCTGTACTGTGTGGGGGCTTGGGCTTGAGCGGACGGATGCTCTCTGCTTCGGCAGTCTGGTCACAGGTTGATACTCTTCTGTGCTGGCATCTCACCTGCTTGCGCTGGCCTGCTGAAGCGGTCTTTCCAAGGACCCATGCTGGCTGTGCAGCTGCTGTCTGCGACTTGGGTGTTGTGTGGCAGCCATGAACCATGCCATCTATGTGCCTGCAGGCCAGCACACACTCCAGGGGGTTCTGCTGGCTGGGGAGCGAGATGGTAAGCAGTATGACTCACTGGCCAGGCATGATGTGTATGTCCTGCCCCCATGATGCGCAGATGAGATGTAGCAAATGTGTGCACTACATGTGCAACCTGTGTTGCAAGCACACTTAAAATGTCTGCTATCAAAGGCTGCCAGGATCTGGCAAGATTGGGCAGTGGAACATATCATGGTTGTGAAAGGATGCCCAAGTAGGGACAGGCAGCAAGGCTTATGTATCAAGGATGCAAGAATAGTGCGAGTAGAGGATGAGGTGACCTGTACTCATAGGGCTGGGTACCAAAATGCTCCTGGCCTAGCCTGAGTTGTGGTGAGTTCTTTGCGCAAGGTTCAGTAAGCTACTAGGCCACTAGGAGAGTAGGTGCAGCTGAATCTGGAGCAAGGACAGTAGATATACTGGAGATCGTGTTTCTACTGAGACAGTAGAGAAGTTATGCTTGAATAAAAGCCAGCAGCAAGCAGCAGGAAGCGCAACAGGCATTTGTACCGAGGGTGGCAGGCAATGCGACCAAGGAGAGGCAGGGTGAAGTGTCTTGCTCTTCACATATCCTCAGGCTGAGGGATACATTCCACATGATTAACTATTCTCGATGCAAGTCGGACGCCCCACATGTCAACATGCTCTTCCATGACCAACGTTGTTAACAGAATTTGAATATTCCATTTACAACCTACTTACAAATTGCAAGGCAACCATAATCCTCACATTTCACAATCAGGCCACACCAGGCAGACAAGCCAATTCCCCTCACTCAAACATACATTCAGCTGTCCTGATAGAGAGCAGTATCAGAGCAACCTAACGAACGCAGGTCCAGCACGGTCATGAAACAAGATATTCATGAGGAAGTTTGAATCCACCCATGTGTCCAGCTCCACTCACAGACATGAGGCACAACAAGGCCCATAGTCAGCAAACACTTCCTTACAGCCAGGTTGCGGGCTAGGGCAACTGAACTACAGTAACACCCTAACACCCCTATGCAGAAAGATATGTAGACGGGAAAGACTAGACACAAGGAGAGTGCAAGGCATTTCAAACGAGGTGGGCTGCTAAGACTATCAAGCAGCCCAGGCAATACTAATCCTTTGATCACCGGGTACCTGCTGTACACTCAGGACAAGCACACGCTCGCCAAACCCAGAACACCCGCATAGTATGGATAAAGCACTGCGAAGAGTAACACCCTGATATCATTACCACACCATAGACCATCCAAGCCACCTCACCCAACCAGGAGCAGGTAGTAATCCAGCACACAAACGCGGGGTACTCGCACCGCGATACCAAACCATGGATTCCAGGCGGGAGATGACATGGCGCAAAGGAACCCTGGGAGAAGTACCTCGTTGTACTTGTCCTATCAAAGGCCTGAAGCCTGCTTATGGTACAACACAGCTAGTTCAGATGGTATGGTATTCCTGACGGTAACATGAGACACGCCGGCATGAGGCCTAATCCGACCTCTTGCAAAAAAAACCAAGCGTTGTGAGGAGTGAACAAATGAAAGGATGATCCCTGGCTGTTCCCTATAACAGCCCTTGCATAACAAGCATGTATGGCTAATGCCAGCGCCACATGAGACGCCTGTAAACACATGCCACATCTGAGAAGGGGTGAGGGGAGCAGGACTGCCCCAACCGATAGGAACCCTAACATGGGCCCGACAGAAGCAAGAGTAAGCGTCAAGCAGTGTTGCGCAGCTGCCTGTCAGGTCATAAGAATGTCAATACATACACATGGGATCACGGTCACTTGGCAAGCCGCCGGTCCTGTTGCCATCCAAACCGGACCAGCTCCTCTCTCAATCCATTCCACCATCCTGAAGTTTGTTCCCCAGATAAACGGGTGCAGCACAGCCGCCCTAGCAGGCCTGCCACCTCCATCTGCCTGGCAGCAGGCCAGCCTGCATTTCTCACATTCGTTGTGTTGTTTGCATGATCCCAGAACTTCATCTCACCCATGCTGCCATGGCATTCGGCCTGCCGGGTAGCGGGGGGAGCACAGCACAGCACAGCACAGCACTCCGCTTGTTCAGTAGGGCCTATAGCTCCCCGCCGCGTGCCTCTTTGCCGCTCGTAGGAAGTGGGAGATGACCTGAGCCTCATCCACGGTCTGCAGCACCGACAAAAGGCAGCATTATGCCTGAGCAAGCACCGATAAATGGCAGCATTATGCCTGAGCAGGGTGGCACACTTCAAAAGTACCCTGAAACATGCGCCATTAACACCACGCAGCTGACCAATAAGCTGGCTTGCCATACATCTCACCCAAACCACCACCGCACAGCAACCCATTCATTATCTAGCAAGTCTAGACTACAGCACATCTCCTCCTCAATCAACATCACCCATCCCTGCAGCATTCCCATGTTTTCGGATGCAATGACAAATTTCAGTCTCTGACTGACAAGATGAAAATCTCCTATCCCTCAGTCTCGAGATCCTATCCCTTAGTCTCGGGACTTCAACAACCTCGCCGGCTCACCTGCTCAGCAAAGTGTTGGGTCACGAGCAGCACGAGGTCCTCCTTGGAGCTCCCTGTCACTGGCTCAGGCTGCACACAGAGGCAGGGAGGCCATCGCATCAGATGGCACGCCAGCGGCACGCAACCAACCAGTGGCATAGGCGTGGCTAGAGCCACCAGCATCACCTTGACCTTGCAATGCATACCGATGATTCCATTCTGTTCCTAAAACAACAGCACAGGCATAGGACAGGCACAGAGTTGCCATAATGGCACAGTTGGCCTGGGGCCTAAGCGCATGCAGAGCCAGTCGAGCGTGCCCAAACACCAAGTCATGCCCCAAACCCCACGGCCTCCTTAGTGCACATGGCCAGACCTTCAAACCCCTCCTTTTCAACTCTCCACTCACCAGCTGATAGAAGTTGCTGTAGCGCTTGAGCGCCGAAATATCCAGCTTGCCAAGGTTGATGGTCTGCACAGGCAGGCACGACCAGACCTGGTTACTACATGATTGCCACCATACACAGTACTACACGATTGTCACCATACACAGTGCCACAAACATGATTGCCACCACACACAGTACCACAAACACACCGCCAAACTGCTCTCAGCTCTTCGGCTTTTTAGCTAAAAATGTGCTCTGCAGCCTTGCCACGCTCCACGGAATGTGCTGCAGCAGGCGAAACCGCTCTCAATAGCAACAAATACCTTTAATGAGGTAAGTGCTTGCAGAGCAACACAGTGAAGCAGACCAACAACTCACGGGCTGCACCAGTCGCCTGAGGGGCTCGGGTGTGCGGACCATTGGGACCATGGGCTGGTGCTCGCTCATGACATAGTCCTGTGCGCTAGGGGGCCTGGGGGTGCGCCGCTGACGAGACCGTGCACCTGCCATACGCAGGAAGCGGACAAAGCCGTTGGCAGGGCCCACTTGTCGCGCTCATTGCACCCTTGATCATGGAACCGCCACACCCCAAACTGGATCAAACTGTAAGCAGCACTAAGTACGTTGAAAGCCAGCAGCAGCACCACCGTGAGCAAGAACAAAGCAGCATGAACTTGCAGCAGAGGATGGGAACTGCTTCCCACTGGCTGTGGCAACACAGAGGCACATGGGCATCACCCACAATCTTGACCTGTCAGCAGAAGCAATGATTCTATCAGGCACAGCGCCGACAGCACAAACAGTGTTTTATCAGAAACAGTGCCATCAGGAACATTGCCATCAGAAGCAGCACTGTGCATCATATACTCACCCTCGGAGCGGTCCAGCAACTCCATCTGCCGCTGCCGCTGCAGCTGGCGCTGCCGCTGCTGCTGCTCTGCAAGCATCCGGCGCTGCTCGTCCTCGCGCTCATCATCAGAGAAGTCCTGCAGCAAGACCAGGGGGGGGGTGCAGGTAGCTTCATCAGCCGGCTTGTGTTTAGAGGCGCCTGCTAGAGGCCCCCTACCTGCAAGCGATACAGCGGACTCCCAGCAATTGCCCAGACACAGACAAGTCTATAACAACTAGGGTGAAAACACCCCAGCATAGAACAACACCCCCACCAACCACACCCCTGACATTGTCCAAGGCATGGCGCCCTGATTGAACGGGCCAGACTGTCCAACTCACCTGCTCGTCACCACGCGGTAGCTGCAGCACCACCAGTGCATTTCGTTGCAGCTTGATCTCTTCACCGTTAGGAAGCACCTGCAGGGCAGCAGACAGCTGGCACGCGATGAGAAGCTTCCGGCATCCCCGCTCCAAGCGCTCCTCGCAACCAAAAGCATGCCAAGGAAGACTGCAGGAACCCTATGGAACATCCAACGCTGGCGTCGCGCGTTGCGTGAGCCATGATGCCGTCAGCCCGGCAGCGCCATTGGGCATGCCATAGCGCGCGTCCACCAGCCAACGGAAGCCAACCCCTCACCAGGAAATGCCAGCCGCCGAGACCCTGTGCCCGCTTCACAACTGCCCTCAGCCCCAGATAGGAAACCTTTGTGCGGTTGTTCCCCACAATTTGCACCACCTGCGGCAATAGAACAGTGGCTTAAGCTATGTGAGGGCACTGATCTGCACCACAGGCAATAAGAAAGGGCAACGTCTGCAGGATTCACTCACCGTATGACGAGGGAGCAGGGCCAGGCTGTCCTCATGCAAATGCAGGTCCCCGTCACTCTGCCCGCTATCGGCGGTTGCCGCTGGCATAGCAGCCGTTGCATGCTCTATGGGCAGCTGCTTGATAGGCATGGCCGGGAGCTGGTCGTAGTCTGAGTGGAAAGCCATTGGGTCACTTATTGACACTGTGGCAATATACGCGTCCTTGTTGGGTTAGATTGAAAGTGAAAGCTTACCGATAGCTGTGGAAATCAAACCAAGGAGCTCGTGAAATTGTGGCCTTTGCAAGCGGCCTCCTCTAGTAGGTCCAACCAGGGCGGGAAGGCATGGACAGAGAAGCGCCACACCTTAGGTCACTGGTTACCAAAGCAACCGCGCAGCTGCGGTAAGGAACGCGCGTTTAAACAATTTCTGTGGGAGTTGGGCAGTCACAGCGTGTTCTAGGAACAAGCAATAAGCATTGGGTTAGTGATCAGTACCCTGGTACCTACGACCGACTTGTCGGCGGCTGGTTTAGGAGAGCAGGTGTTTTCTCAAAGCAGGATCGAATATACGTCCACCGGTTTCTTTCTCTGTATAAGGAATTGTCCCTCTTGTCCTGCATTTGTCACCGCCACAACCCTGTTAGCTCAGATCTATGATGAGCTCGCCTGGAACTGCACATCACCGGGTTCTCCCAGTGGGTGTACCCAAAGGGTCTTATTCTTGCAAAGAGGCTTCTTTGCAACCTTCAGGCAGTTGGTAACATGATTGGTTCCCTGGTGGCTGTGTGTAACACAACCCCAGCATTTCAAACTGTGCGAAGTCCCGACGCCATAAAATGTGCTACAGGGCTTTAACACAGCCAACTGCAGCCCAGGTTCACACTATCTGATGTCCTGAGAGACAGGCCTACACAAGCCCATCCTACAATCCAATCAAAACTAACTTCGGCAACGTGTGTGGGGGGGCATAGGTAGGAAAACCTTAGCGCAACACGATGGCAACCCTACCATGTCACCCTGCT
>BBXU01000108.1:0-51593 GCA_001598975.1 Parachlorella kessleri
GGGGGTGTGTTACAGGCTTGCCCATCAGACACAGTACCTGACACATAGCTCGGCTACGATGGCCAAGCCATTACTTCAACGCCATGCAACACTCTCTCTAAGCACTTGCAAAGCAGAGGCGTGCCCAGCCTCAAAGCGGCCTGGGGTATATTCCCTGGGTGCAGGTTTGTCACCTTTGACGGCATTGCCAAGGCGTGTGCTGAGGCCATGGGGGCGCCGCCCCCTGAGCTGGTGCACTACAAGCCCAAGGAGTTTGACTTTGGCAAGGCAAAGGCCTTCCCCATGCGGGACCAGGTAAGCAGCCACAGTCGCTACTGGTAGTAGCCGGTGTGGGGTACTTGACACCAGGACGGTGACCCAGTCACCGGCCCACCGCGCACGGAAGGCGTGCACGGCGGCAGGCACCTACGAGATGTCACAGCGTTGATGCCCAGCCAAGCCTGAAGTCTCGGCGGTTGTGCACCCTCGTGGCTCTGGCAGCGTACCTCCTGGCCGCTCACGAGAGGTATGCATGTCCCCGCCTGTGGTTGTGCTACTTGCACGCACGAATGAGGTACACATGTGAGATTACGCTTGGATGATGAAATGTGGTGGCCGTGGCCCTGGCCCGTCTCCCCTGCAGCACTTCTTTGCCAGCATTGACAAGGCGGAGGCGGACCTGGGATGGCGGCCAGAGTTTGGGCTGGTCGACGGCCTGAGGGACTCCTACGAGAAGGACTTTGGCCGCGGCACCTTCAGGCATGTTGGGAGCCTTTGCCGGGTTGCGGCCTTGAAAGTCATGGCTTGCTTACGAGCAAGCGAAGGGTAGGGGCAGCTGGATGCTGATTACTTCTAAGGTGTTTTCATGTTGATGTAGGGATCCCTAGAAGTGCAGTGATATCTTGGGAACAGTGGCTAGTGATCACAAAACCTTGTGAAACATGGGTGGGTGGGTGGGTGGGTGAAGTGCCCGTGTGGTGAGGCCCACTGCACTGCCTGTGGTGAGGCCCACTGCGCTGTCCTGTGAGTAATGCGACACTGCTTTCCCAGCTGCCGCATGCTTTCACTTCTATAAGACGAGAGTGTGCAACCTGCCTGTGCACCTGCAATGAGTGCAGGAAGGCTGCAGACTTCACCACTGACGACATGATCCTAGAGAGGGTGAAGGGGAAGCAGCTTGTCGGTGCATAAGACGCTGCGGAGCATGACCCTTGCGGATGCCTCGAGCGCTTGCAATGGATATTCTAGATTGGTGGTGGGTGCAGGCAGGGGTAACTGATGGGTATCATGACCTGGTATCACGACCATGGGTTTGATAGGGGGCGTGCTGGGGGCGACTTGAGTGTTGGATGTACTGCTGCTACCCTCGTTGGAGGTGACAACTAGGAAAGAGAAGAACCTTTGTCCACGATTTCATGTTATCTAACTCATTTCAGGCTGTATTGGGGCCTCACCTTCGGCTTTTGCACTTCGGTGTACTGTTTGTCCCTGTTTCTCTGTAGCACTCAGACTCATCCTAGGCTGTACAGTCAGCATGCATGCGTGTGCTGCTGCTACCTTTGGTGGCAGCTTGTGTGGTCCAGGGATATTCTGTCCCTGTTTCTCACCTGAAACACTCAGACTTATCCTAGGCTGTAAAGCGCAGGCGTGTGCTGTGGCTACCATCGTGGCAGAGATGGTGGAAAAAAGCTAGCCTGGCGGGCTGCACACAAAGTGGCGACAACTTAGTGGCAGCAATGCCTCCGGTTGTCCTTGGTACCAACCACACTTCACCTGTGACTCAGAGGGTAGAAGATACTCTTACATAGCAGAATGCCTGACATCCCCTCAGGATCACCCGGTATGACACTATACTGCAAGACCTGTTCCTCATCACCTTCCCAGCATCTGTCTATGTGTCTGCTAACAAAGTCCTAATGCACCAAAAAGCCACAATGCGGCTGCTGCAAGCCACATTGCGGCCGCTGTACTCCATAAACCAAAATACACCCACAATATCCATCAATCAAAAAAATTTCTCCTGCAAGGGCCTAGCACACTTGCCCTGCCACGCTCACATTCATCTTCTCAGCTTGGCAACCAGACAATGAAATTAGCTATGTGCGCCGGGTGGCGAGTTCCTTCCTCCTGCGACCTTTCCAATAAAATGAGGCCGCGGCTCGGCAGAAAGGAACCGGGGCGCCGCCACAGCAATAGTGCTTGAGGGGGGTGGCGCCCTGCTATTCACACACTTCCCACTGCTACCAGAATAGAAATAAATTCAGTGCAGATAAGCGAGGACCCGCGCCAACATCCGAAGAATATCAAGGATCCATCGATCAAGGAGAAACATACAATGAAACAAAACGAAAAAACACATATGTCGGGTTCCATGCGGCCTCTGGCAGGGGTGGAAGGGTTTGGTGCGGCCAGTGGGCTCCTGGCGAGGAAGGCGCCAGGAGGAAGGGAAAGAAAGGAAGGGAAAACAAGGACAGGCGGCCCTGGCTCGCTTGGGGAAGAAAAGGTCAGGAGAGAAATGCGTGCACCACGCTTCAGGGAAAGGCTGATGTGCTGCCGCAGCCGGGGGAAAACGGACCTCAAGCACTCACAAAAGGGGGACAAGACAGCACGACTACCGCGGTAGGATGCTTTGCGGGCCTCCACACATTCGAACGAATTTCTTCTCAGGACAGGAAGGTGGTACATCTTGAAAACAAACCATGCAGGGTAAAACCGGGGTGGCTCAAAGAGTCCCCAGGTCCAAGACCCTTGGCAAGAGCTGCTATGGGCCGCAAGAGCGGGCATCACACACAGCCAATTACCAGTGATTGTACTGCAACGCACACATCCGGTACTCCAAGTACCCTTGTGTCCCAACTCAGTCCCACCACGACCCGTGCCTCCAACAGTCTAGTGTGCAAGCAAAAACAGCTAGCGGGGCGGACTATCAAGCCTCGTACCTCAGATGCCGCACGCTGACACAACAGAAGGGCCACTGGTGGACAAATACACGAGCAAAACTACCAACAGGGCAAGCCGGGCACCCGCCCAGCTGCACAGGCTACCCAAGCCTCCCACATATATAGCAGGGCAACAGGCTGTAAAATTGCAGTACTGCACTTGCAGCTCTCCTTTTTGCCCGCAGGGCTACCAGCCTCCAATCCCTGGCCCACCCTGCTCAATCCATATCAATACCCCGGGGTCTGTATCTACCCGCGGCTTTCAGAGCTGACAGCGCGCGCCACCCAACACCTCGAGCCACAACACTTGCACCTCTCCCCCATACGACCCCTACCTCCCAGAATCACGCTCTGCTGGGCTTTATGAAGCTAGACAACCCAGCCAGCTTGCACGCCGGCTGACCAGCCAGCCAGCCTGCTCACCACCGCAGCTTGCCTTGGGGGATGTACTTCTCCACCAGGCCGTCATAGTACTGCCGCAACTCCTCCCCCTCCAGCCGCCCCGGCAGCTCCTGCCGCACATAGCGCGCCACCTCTCGGAAGCGGCGCAGCCAGGGCAGGCAGCGGCGGTCGGCCGCCGAGAGCAGCTCCGTGTAGGGCGAGCCGGGGCGCAGCAGTACCGCGCAGCGGTGGTAGCGGATGACAAACAGCGCCTCGGGGGGCAGCTGGACCTTGTTCTTCAGCAGCACCATGTACAGATACTCAGCCGCGCTCCATGACATGTAGACCTGCACGTGAAGGGTTGCCAGACCAGCATTGGAGGCAAGGGATGGGAGCAGTGCCCTCACAAAGGCAGTATGGCCAGCACAGCAGGGGCCAAAGACAGCCTAGAACGTGAAGTGCAGCATTTCTCGCACACATGCCCTGCGGCAGTTCTCGTCCAGCAGTTCCACAGCATGTGGCGGAAGATACCCTGCGCTGCAACCCCCACCCCAGCTCACTCACCGAGTTGAGCCCGCAGCCCGGCTGGTACATGCCGGTGGCCGAGCTGTACACGCGGCGCCGGCGGTCGGGGTTTGCCGAGAAGAACTGGCTGTGGATGATGGAGGGGTGGAAGCGGCAGCCCACGGGGAACGTCTCGCCGCACACAGCCCACTGGGGCTCGCTGCCCCACCTGCACAGAAGGTGGGTCATGTACAGTGAGAGAGGATGGTGACGGGGTAGTGGAAGCGGGCCGGGCTGGAACAACTGTGCACCGAAGTTTAGCTCAATGCAGGTGCACAGCTATGCCAGCCAACCACCCGGAGCGTACCCTGCCCTAATGGAGGTGGAGCACCAGCATCTGCAACACATACAGATCACTACCGAACAGACACATGCCGAGCGTTTTGCAACTATCCACCTCAGCACGCACATCACACACAACCCTGACTCACTGCCGGTGCGCCAGCAGCTTGCCCAAGTCGTGGATCAAGCCCACCAGGTGCAGCCAGTCCTCTTCGGGGTAAGCCAGCCTGCAGCAGCGGCAATCAACAACTTACAACGCATTGCCCAATAGTGCTTCTGTCGTTCGCAGCACTTTGCTCCGAGTGCTCACTTGTGTTGGGTAGACTTTGCCAGATGGCACCCACAGCCCTGATGGCTATACATTGAATCAACTGAACAGCACCCCACTCCTATGGGCAGGCACGCAGCCAAGCCAGCAACAAGGCACCACGAGGGGATATAGCGTGATGGCAAAGCAGGGTGCAATGGGGTGTGTGTGAAGCAAGGACAGCCCCGTGCCGTCGGCTTGCTTTGCATAAGAGCAGCTTCCAGGGGCAGGCAGCTGGTAACTCTGGCAAGCTTTGCTCACAAGCATGAGCCATCAAGCATGAGCCATTTTGCAGCCGAGTCGACAAGACCAGACATGCATATGCGACCCGCCATCACCGCCGCCCACCTGCAGGCCTCTGCTGTCTGCAACGCGTGCTCCTTCAGCCCCAGGGAGGGGTCGCAATCATCATCACCCAGCAGGGCTGTCTCGTACTCCCGGAGAGAGTCCAGGGCCCCCAGCGCCTCCCAGACATCCATCTCAGCACGGTTCAACGGCGAATACACCGCAGCCTGCAGAAACGCAGACAGGTGACAGGATCGATACCTCGGATCCACAGTGCAATCAGCTACTGCCTCGCTCACTGCCTTACTCCTGGCAGAGTTGAGGGCAGGGACAGGGAGGACAGCAACCCCACTGCCACCGGCCTACCAAGCTCAGCTGGTGTATTACTCTACTCTTCACAGTCAGCCCTGTGGGCCAAGCCAGAGTGTGCAGACTACCCGTGTGGCACGCACAAGGCAAACAAAAGTGGACACAGCCACCTGGACAAAGTTCAGTGACGCAACTTGACATTCCTTTCATGTCGCCAATCACAGCACACTGTCGCTCCCGCCCATACCTGGCGTTTCACAAAGTCCAGGGTCTGCCTGGCATGGTTGAGGCGGTAGAACAGCTCCTCGGCTGCACTGCCCTCATCTAGGTGGTGCGAGGCAAGCACGCTGTCCATGCTGGCCCTAGGCGGCCCCAGGTCAGCTGCTAACCCAGCAAACAGGCTCCCGCTGGGCAAAGACCCCAAGCAGGTGTCATCACTGCGGCTGTGCTGCAGGCCCGAGGAAGTGCTGCAACTGCCGCCCGCGGAGGTGGCGGTGGCTTCGTCGGCTGAGCAGCCGCTCGCGCTGCCCGCGAGTGCAGCCGCGGCGGCGGCGGCGAAAGCAGAGGCAGCATAGGTGCCAAAGGGGCTGGCGCCACTGGCCGAGGAGGGAGGGCTGGCGGATGAGTCATCAAGGGACGGGGCGGGGCTAGGGGCTGAGCTGGGGCCGATGAGGCTGGGCGGCTCCACCAGCAGCAAGGAGGAGTTGGACGAAACAAAGAGGGAGCAGGGCCGCACTACTCCATTTGGCGGCGAGGGCCCATGCGAGCGAGCCTTGGCAGCATCCAACGAGCCGCAGCGAACCAGCGGCAACTGCAGCACTGGTAGTGGCTCTGCTGCTGCTGCTGGCTGTAGGCAGCCATTCGGGTGCAACGGTGGCAAGGCAGGTACATCGGCATAGGACGGGGGGCAGCTGGTCAGCGTGTTCCCGGCTGCTGCGGATGCTTCGCCGGCTCCCGCTGTGCGCACGCGAGCAGGGCGGTCCAGGTCTATGCTGCGCCGCACTTTGTGGGAGCGCTGCCCTGGGCAGCCGCACGCCCCATCGCAGTTACGACCCGTAGGCGCTGGTACAACTTTGGCAACCTGTGACAGGTTGCTCCTGGCTGCTGCTGGCTGAGCCCCGTGCGGGTGAGGCGAAGTCGACCTGCGTACAAGGTATATCCGCGTTTATGCGGCAGGTTCGCAACTTTCACACGGGCGTTGTTCTGTGGCATCCAGGCAAACACAGCAGCCCACCATCATAGTGCACTATGTGGTGCCTATATGGTGGCTCTGCGTCGAAGACGGCAGCTCACCTGCGGGGTGTTGGTTGGCCATCTGAGCTGGGTTGCCAGGCAGCTGCCAACTCCAGGGTCAACAAGTTCTCACTTGAACCAGCGCGGCGCTTGGAGGAAGGAATATAGTCGCCATCTGCAGGAGCGGAGACACCACTTATCACTAGGCGCATGAAGCCGGACCATCCCAAGACACCGTCCGCACTTTGCCTTGAACCTCCCGCTCTCACCTGTCCCCTCGGAGTCGGTAAAGTCGCTGAAGTCCCCGTAGGAGCGGCTCTTGGTGAGTAGAGAGCGGGGTAGAGAAAACTGCAGCCTCTGGGCTGCCAACTGGTCCAGTGCGCACGCTGCCTCCAGCATATCTGTAACACCGCCAGTGATCACAGTCAGGGAGCCGCTCTGCAAGCTTTCATCGTCAAGCGAGCCTGAGGAATTGTTTGGCCGCCGTGGTTTGGCCTCCGGAACGGTTTAAAGGCCTTAGAACAACAGGGAAAACAAATTCTGAGCACTGTGGAGCGGTAGGCGCTGGGATAATCGTGTTGAAAAGTTGGCCGTAGAAAGGGGCTTTTTCGGGCAGAAAGTGAATTTGGCGGGAAGCGTGCAAAAGACACCCACAGAAACCCAAGTCAGAGATGGGATTGCCAGGGTGGGGCCTGGAGCCACAAGCAAGATCCTGACATTTCGAAGCAGTGGACCGGATGAATAGATGGACCATGACTGCTAACGACAAGGCGTGTATGGTAAGTTTCGACATTTGACACTTGGTATCTAGACGCTCGGTCTGTGGTTGAGTGGGGCTGCCTGAGCGCCCCAGAACCAGCTTGGCGACTCTGTACAGATGGTGTGGCCATGTGCACAAGTTCAAGCCATGGTTTAAGCCTGCCAGGCTGGGAGCTGGGACTTGCTTAGGTGCAGGGAGGAGCCAGGGTTGGTACACCTTCAGGTGCTGCAACCGGTGATGCAACTCTGAAGTTGACAAATGATAGCGTTCTTTGCTTTGTCCCTCACGGAGCGGTAGCTGGACACTGCCTATAGTAAGGGTGGCAGGTAGTGCGAGCAGAGAGTGATAGTGGCACTGTAGGGACAAGGCTGGTTGCTGCTGTGTTCAAATATATATTTGGTATAGGTGGCAGGCATTGCGAACAGGAAAAAATAGGGGCGCATTGTACTGACAGGGTTGCACTCATTAGTATCGGTGGCAGGTAGTGCGAATAGAGCTTGACACGGTCCAGCTGTCCGGAGGGATGGGCTGGATGCAAATGTGCTCCTGGATCTCGCCTGAGTTTCTGAGCGAGTAGGTCTCTCCCCACATGTTATGCTCCGGTGCCTGCCTGAGATCTGATGAGTAGGTCTCTCCCCGAGACACGCTAAGGCCACTGGTGTATATATTTATCTGCCGACGGGTAGGGGGATCAGAAAACAAGCAAGGACAACAAGAACGGAACACGCACAGGGAGCAAAGGCCAACCTGCAAGCTTTGTGAAGGACGCCATATAGTACAAGAAGAGAAGCTTCCAGGCGAGAGGGGACAACACCAATGGCAATACACTCAGCATGCGCAGCCTCTGCCAATATGCATACAGCAGGCCGGGTTCACAGACAGCAAACCCTGTTTTACTTCCATCAATACAAGCACACCAGCCACACTATCTAATGCACCGTCCATCTCCAGAGCCTCGCACAAGATTAAAGAGCAGCAGTCATGCGTTCGGGGCTGTTAAGGCCTGATAAGAGAAATCGGTGGCCATTGGAGGCTCAGGAGTCCCTCTGCCGAACAGCTCAAAAGCTGAACACTATTGCCTGCTAGGTCAATATCTGACCGCACTCGCCTAGTGGCCTTGCAAGCCCACCACATATGGACGAATTGTATACTTAACATTGCGGGGCAATCCTGGCTTACACCTGCCTAGAAGGTAAGAGGTTCATGATTATGACACCTGCTTGTCCCGCATTACGAGGACGCCTGACAGTGTCGCAAGCCAGGCTTTCATTCGACATGCTTAACGACTCTCCAGCTGCCACACATAGTGGACAGTGTCCCTCATCTTAAGCTGCTGGCCGGTCTGGCCGCCGGTCCGAGTTAGAAAACATGGCCTTCAGCTTGGCCTCAGTCTTGGAAAAGCTTTCCCTGTAGGCACACACGTCCGTCCGTTCTACCAATCCAGCCGCGGTCCCATTACAAATATCAGGCATCACTTTCAGCCTGGTGCCCTGCCCTTAGGCTGCTGCAGCAAACTTCACAGGTACGGCCTCTACTGTCACGCACTTTGCTTGCCCCTTGCCCATCCCTAACACCACTCCAACCCTGCACAGGGCTATCCACAATGAGCGCGATCACCCAAGAACTCGCTACAAGCATGCAGTGTACCTTTGCAATCCATGCATGCCCTGCAGGCAGTGGCACCGCTAGCTCTCACCGAATCTTGAGTGCTGCGAAGCCCTTCTTGATAGACTGGCTGGCCGCCTTCAGGCTGGGGCTGATCCCAGGCCCCTGCGGCCGGCTGCCGCTGCTGCTGCCGGGCCCATCCTCGGCTGCCGCCCTCGCGGCCAGCGTGCGTGAGCTGGCAGGGGGCCAGCTGGCTGGGAAGGCACCTGCTGGAGTGCTGGGGGAGTGAGGCGCCGCCGGCACTGCCCGAGGCGGCGTGCGCTGCAAGCCGCTGCCGCTGGAAGAGGTGGTGGCACCCTCTAGCGAGTATCTGCAGGATTAGCACGAAACTCTTGACACATATACCCCGTCACCAAGAACCAGCAGCTTCACATCATCATGTGTAGCAACTACACTTACTGCTAAGAGGGCATGAGAGCAACGTCCGCTCTGAGCTAGGCTCAACCAAGTACAAGCCAAACCCTACAGGCTACCAAGGGCTCGCTGCCATCAATTTGCACACCTGTGCACCGGTGGAAGCGAACCCGCATCTGAAGACGCATGTCTGATGGGCTGCGGTGTCGAAGACTGGCCGTCCCCTGCTGCCGCCGCTGCTGCTGCGGCCGCTGCCGCGCGCCGACGGTGCCGCGCCTCCCGCGCTGCCCGCCGCTCCTGCCGCTGGTTAGCTGCTGCCAACTGCACCAGCAGCCGCTCGAGGTCCCACGATTCCACAGAAGCGGAGGCAGCGGCCGCCTGCTGTGGCGATATATACTCGCCAAAGGGGAGCATTTCATGGAGGTCAGGGTCCTGCGCAGACCAGGCTCATAGTCTTGTGACAGGCTCGCCCAGGCCCAAGTGGCGCTGTAGCACGGCCATCAAGCGCTGCACCCGCACCCAGGTCACCACAACACACTACAACTTGCTTTGCTTAATCTATAATGCCCTGGGCGCCCCTCACCTCCAGTGCCAGGGGCTTGAAACACAGCGGGCACTCTCGGCTCCGCTGCGCCCAGCTGTAGATGCATTGAAGGTGGTAGCCATGGCTGCAAGCAGACCATACATACGGGGAGGTGACTTCCCAGGACCTGCTCCTGTATAATACAACCGCTGCACCAGAGACGAGGCTGGTGCACAAATCCATGGATACCAAGTGTAAGCGGATTAGCACCAACATGCTGTTCAAAAGAGCAAAGCACCACCCCCTCCCAGGCGGCCACCACCATGTCATGAGGCAGCTGCACAACAGGCCTACCTGCAGCGGCAGGGAATTTGTGGGTCCTCCTCGCTGTAGTTATCCAAACAGATTGCGCAGCAGTCAGGCTCCACTTCCTCCACCCTCACTGCCTTGCGGCTCAGGCTGATGTCAGACTTGGCCCTGCCAGTGGTGGTGTGACCCCCGGTGGGCGTCACGGACCCGCTGGGCACACCTTCACTGGCTGGGCTGCTGCAGGTGCTTGGGCTGCGGGCGAACAAAAAGATGGGTTCTGCGCAAAAACACCGGAGGAATAAGCACAGGCGTGCAATGCAACATGTGCCTGGCCGCTCACCTGCACACGTCCTTATCGGCCTCAACCGCTGTCAGGCCATCCAAGGGCATCACTGGCTCGCTCTTAGCCCGCACGCTGCTGGGTGTCAACAACTCGCTTGCCAGTGGATCCGAAGCAGCGCTGCTCATGGCATCTCCCTCAGTTTCCAGCTGGAACATGCCCTCGGTAGCCATAGCGTACCGCTTTGCTGCAGTGGAACCTCAAAGCCAGCGGAGTTTGGATCCTCGTCATGCAACCTTGAGCGCGGGACCCCTACTGGACCCCTCAAGTCCCTCAAAGCGCTTCTGGCAGGCTGGTACACACCCGGCTGGTACATGTATGCATCATTGCTGCTAATTCTCTGCTGAAGAGCCAAGGCGCCAATAGTTGTTCAACCATGACGTGTGTTAACGTACCCAGGTTTACCAAGGCTGGGGCAACATGCCAAGAGGCTGCAGGGACCCACCTTGGGCCGAGTAACCTTACAGGCAAGCTCAAAGGCACGACTCGAGATAAGCCAGGAAGGTCATACAGGCTTAAGGCACCCTGCAGGGCGCCCCTGGCACACTGCCCTGCCAAAGTAGTAGGTTGCACTACTAGAACTGCCCTACCTGCCACAACGGCAAGCCGTTTACCCTCACAGACTTGCCCCCTACTTGACAGATACATTCCAATAAACCCCCGCCCTACCTTCTGCCAGTTCCTTAGCTAGGACGTCTAGGGCAACAGGGTGACATTAACATACTATGTAGCTATGACAGTGTGGGCTTGAAGCACTTGAATTAGCAAGCACAAAAACTTCTGCTTGAGAAACTCGCACACTCCTCTCAATGGCCGCAGACCCTGCTGACAGCCTGACTTCCTCTTGCTGTGTCTCTTGTACCCTCTCAACAAGTGTGTTTAGCTCTGGTCTCGACGTTGTTAGGACTCGTTCAGCCACCGACGTATAGCCACCTCCGCCGGGCTCTGCCGTATCTCACGTCGCCGTTGCTGTGCCCACCGCCGGTCTGCACGCTCTGCACGCTCCCTCCGCTGCTGTGCCTGCTCCAGATATGCCAGCCGGAAACGCTCTGCTATGTGCGCCACAGGCGCCTCGCTGCCTCCCTCCTGCCGCTCCCACCGAGAGGGATCCCCAAACCCTGCAGCGGGCCGCAACGTAGCCACAAGTCAGCAGGCGCAGCCGCACTCCAGTCGCGCGCGGGCTGCGAAGCGGCAAGTATTCACTCCTCACAAGCTGGCCACGTCTTGCCAGCGCACCATCACGCCTGAAGTCTGGCAGTTCCCAAAAACAAACACAGCTGGTGGCATGGCGGTAACCCGTAGGCAGCTCCAGCACCACCGAGCTGCTCACGCCTGGGCAAAAGGCTAGTGGCAATGCTCACGGAGTGGCTTACCAGCAAAGAGCCGAGTATCAATTGACTCTGCAGGGTTATACTCGGGTGACAAGCTTTGCTGGGCAACGTCATCCGAACTGGGGTTGACAAGGAGCAAAGGGCACTCCGCCCTGCGCACCAAAAGCTCCCACGGTTGGTATACCTGAGCAAACAAATGAATAATGCAGGGCGCTTCTCAAGAGCGTCGTGGACTGTCGTCAGGGCCACTCACGAATGAACCTCCATGTACACTTTTTGTGTGTTGGCAACTGCTGACCGCAGTATGCAGTGCAGTTGCCAACACACAAAAGTCCCAACCCACCTGCAGTGCTTACGCAGCTCAGAAGGTATCCTTGGCCAGACCAAGCAGCGCAGGTGCATGAGCCGTCCTGTGGCAGGTCCCACCTCCAAGCCTGCAAGCATGCACCCCAGCCAAGACTCTCTACAAAGGATGCACAGGCAGCGCCGCAGGCCTACCCAGGTTCCCTGTCCGCCACAACTCTCACTGCCAGCACCCCAATGCCAACACTCTGGGCCCCCCAGGGCGCATCTCAACCTGCCTTGCTCGTTGTCGGCTAGGCACTCCCAGGACTCAATCTCCGCATGCTCCGCTTTCTCCACCCGTGGCAGCAACTTCCGCACGGCGCTGCTGCACGCGGGGTTGCCATCTGTTGCTTCGTGGCCACCTGCACGCAGCCGCACACACACAGCCACCCTGGGGTGCAAAGCTCCATAATTGCCGCAAAAGCAGGGGCACCAAGATTTCTAGCTGTGGTTAGCTGTGTCGAGATGTACAGACGCCTGCGCACACCCCCAAGACCTGGATTCGCAAGGCCTCAGCAGGCCTTCAGCTCTACCGGCTGGGGCAGCCAGCCACTTAACATGCTCGTGCACGAGGAAAGGGGGAGGACCCCACAGACATCTCAATGCATCCAACAGTTGCGGTCAGTCCCCTGAGGCTGGTTAGCTCGCCACTCACGTCTTCGTCAACTGCAAGCGGCCCAATGCAGCAGCTGAGTTGAGTCCTCCTGCGCACCTATCCGCAAAACTTCTAGCCGGGGACAGCTGCTTCCCAGCAGACGGAGCGTGGAGGGGCCCACAGGGCACCCCCTCAAGTCCACATGCCGCAGCTGCGGCGAGGCTGCTAGGGCGTGCTGCAAGGCCGCCTCACTCACACCAGTTGCGTGACAGTCAAGGCAGACATGCTCTGCATCGGCCAGCGCTCCCAGCGCCCTGCAGCGAGACAGCCCGGACTGCTTCAGTTGCTTCCGGCGGAAGGTCGGAAAGGCGCGACTCTGGCGGCACACAAGGCTGCCTCCAACCCCACAAAGCACCCAGCCAGGAAGCCGAAGCCCTGCTGTGAACGACCGCACACCTCCCAGCAGCACTTCCGGGGTTCACCTGTCGTTCAACAGCTCCTTCCTCCGGGCAATAGCCATGAGGCAGCCCTTGAACTGAGCCGGAAGCAGCGGCACAACTTCTGCAGCATAGTCGAGTAGCTCGTCCAGGTATTCTCCAAGAATGTCTGCACCCGAAGTTGGAAATCGTGAAGTGTCTGTGCTTCGGACTGTGTGTGTGTGTGCCAAAGCAAGCTGAGGCCAGGCCCTTAAGCTACAAGCACTCCCACAGGACACAAGTTGGTCTGACGTACCTAGGCACAGTGCCTGCAGAGAGGGAAGGGTGCAGCTAGAGACCTGAGCCTCAGGGTGTAGGCTCAGGTCCCTCAGTTCCGGCAGCCTGCGCTGCTTTTGGTGTCCCAGTGTGTCCTCAGCAGCTGCAGTACAGTGACAACACCTGTGGCGCTCCCAAAGGGTTTGCAAACGCCCTTTATAGAGGACCAAATACAGTCAAGGGCCTTTACACCTACCCTGCTCGTCTTCACTTCCCCAGGCTTCCTTTTCACCGAGTCCAGACAAGGTCATGAACAAGTTGCAGTGGAACTTGGTTCGCGTGACGGGCGCGTTCCAGGACCTTTGAACCTGCCAAACACACCCTATAACGTTCTATGTACAGTGTTCTCCACTTCCCGCAACGTTGCGCCCAATTTCCCTGGCGCGCCATGGCGGGTATTGCATGTACAATGTACTGCACATTTCTGGAAGCTCTTAAGGGTTGGAGGCCGAAGTCTGCCAGATTCCCAAGCAAGAGAGGGTGGTAATCTAGCAGCTTGTCAAGCTTGCGCTGCGCGGTCCGTAGTAGGGTTACGCCCTTTACTATCGATAGCGCCACCCTTACCAAGAATCATGTCTCGGAGCCGCTACACGCTGATCGTGGACAACCTGTCCCGGGATACGCGCAGCAGTGACTTGAAGAAGGTAGGCCTACGAACGGACAAGTGCACAGGGCCTTGAACGCGTTAGGAGTCCTTCAGACTGCTTCTTTGCTTGGGGGTATTGAGACAAGATATTTGAGCACCATAAGAGGCCCCTGCAAGTCGCTTTCAAGGGCGCTTAGACTTGCTTCCGTGGTGGTGCAGGAGTTTGGCTATTTTGGTCCTATCCTGGAGGTTGAGCGTGATGCACGCTATCGGTGCGCTCTAGTGGAGTTCAAGAGGCAAGTGGACTGGGTATGAGCCCTCCTGGCTATGGGAAGGACGGGCGCGGGTGACTGTGTATAAGCATATACTGTATTATATCAGCCACACACCGTGCATACGAGTGCCCTAGTATGAGCGCAGGGTTGTCTGCGTCCAGGGTTTCCTTAAAGCGTGTTTAGCGGTTGTTCAGTGTTTTGAGGTCCACCCCGTCTGTACTCAGCGCTTTGAGGGTTAGCTTGCCAGCTGAAGCCAGCACAACGTGATAGGATCAACCATGGTGCATGCATTGCACAAGGCAGCGTGCAGCTTGGCCCATGTGCAGCTGACAGTCTCCTTCGACAAGACTGTCTGAGAAGCAGAAGCTGCGTCCCTGACGAAGCTAACCATGGTCTGCTAGCACTGAACCCTGACGGCTATTGTGTTTATTATGCCTGCGTGTAGAACCTGTGTGCAGGGAGGGGAGGGGTTGTTTTGGAATTGGTAGTGCAGAGACTTGGCTGCCCCTAATAAGGGTTCCGTGTGTTGTGATTGGGGTGCGAGGGTGACGCCGCGCGAGTGACCTTTACCTTCTGGACAGTTGCGTTGCAATGGCAGCCACATTGCGTTGCTGACGCTCCCAATCTTGTCTCCTGCTATGCAGCTCAATGGATGCTCAAGACGCATGGCGTAAAATGGGTACGCGCAGGGTGCTGAGTGCGTGCCACCTGTGAATGGACAAGGTGGCCACACCTTGCACCGAAATGCTTGCTGTGCAGTGCTCATCTGCCAGACTGCGACAGACCCTGCTTTGCCCTGTTGTGAGTGATTAACAACTGCCGATGTCACTTAGCCTGTCAGTCACGGAGCTTAGGAACATTTCTGCACTGGCTGTCTGCAGATGGTTTCAACCTGGATGGCCGCCGCGTCAAGGTGGACTGGGCTACCCGCAAGGACTACGACTTCTTTGGCTGGAAGTGGACAGAGTACAACCGCTCGCCCTCCCGATCCCCGTCCAGGTGAATTTGCCTGTGAGTCTGACATATTGACCTGTGAGGCTGACACTTGTTGCAGCCTTGGCAGCCTGGAAGACTGTGCAGGCTGATGGCCTGACTGGCATAGGGTCCTGTCCTTGCTGCACTGATGGGCCATGTTTTGAGAGTGGGCAGTGGCAAGGTTGATGCCTTAGTAGCGACACTCGAGGGGTGATATGGGTAATGTGTGTGTTAACGGTCGAAAGCAGTTCGCATTGAGAGCAGTATACGCGTTTGACGAAGCTGCTTGCCTTTGTTTTGTCAAGAATATTGGCTTCGGCTTGGCACTTAACCTGCCCTTGTTTAACCAGAGTTTGAAGCCTTGACAAGTCAAAGCTGTGTGCGCCTTGTTGGCAGGGATCGCTCTCGTTCTCCGCAGCCAGCCCGCTCCCAGGACGACAGGGCGGGTTCATTCTGAGCAGGATGTTGGAGGTGTGGTTTCGGCAGCTGCCTTCCCAGGGAGGGAGAAAGGAGCTGGTCTGCCAGCGATTATCGCAACAGGGCGCCTCTGCTGCTGGCAGTAGGTGGTTGCTGCCCACGATGGTCGTCCGAGCCTGGGCATACTTGGCATGTAGCCTGGTCGGCCGCAGTTGTTGCTGCTGGTTGTGCAAATGAGTATTGTGATGTAGCCTAAGGTGGAGGAGGCAACAGCCGCTCCTTTCCTCCTGTTTGCAGTGAGCAGTGCTGATTGTTCCTGCTCGTTTTCGTTTTGCAAATTTCATTCTAATGTTCATTTGACGACAGCAAGTCTGATAAGCACTGGGACAAGAGGCCTCTAGGCTGCCATGCGCGAATTGAGTTTAATGACATTGTAGATCACTACTGAATGCCCATGTAACTGTACTGGCAGAACTGAAGAGGCAAAGGGGGTTGAGGTTTTGGATTCATCATTTGCCGTAGTGACACATGACGCAACCTAGGGAACAACTGCAACAGTGGAAGAGGCTTTGTTGTTGGTTGTTGTTAAAAACCTGTAGAAGACCTTGAACCAGCATGGGAAAGGCACGCCTGCAGAAATGTGTACGCCTGCACAAATATGCCCGCTGACAACACTGCAACAATGGAAGCTTACTCAGCGAGGTCATGTACCTTGCCACACCTGCGTGAGGAGAGGCTCAACTCTTCCTGCCACCAGTCAGATAGACAGTGCCCGCTGGATCATGGGCCACACATTGCTTTTGGCCCGCAGTTCTGCCCTGTGGAGGGCCTCCTGCCATTGCTGCGGCTGGCCGCCTGCTTCCCTCCACTGCTCCAACACACACTCCATGGTCCCAAGGTAGAAACACTCTGCACGGGGTGGGGGCAAGAAGCTTAGCAAGCTGGTGATACGATGGGTGCTTTACCTCGAGTTTCGCCCCGGCTGTGCGGCAAGCGAGACACTGCATGACTCGGCTCAGCTTATCTGCATGCTGCACTACCTGCCCGGTCAGCAAATATCACGGGCCCCACCCACATTGTTGCAAGCCCAATCCTGTACACAGCATCAACCCACTGTTAAGTCAAACCACTGAAGGTGGCTGCAAAGCTACCTGCTGCTGTGGTGGTAGATTTGAGTCGCTTAGCTGCCCGGCTTAGGAGCCCCGCCCTCAGCACATGCGCTGTCCACAGTGTGGCATGCACTGAGAGCAGCACTGGTGAGACATTATGCCACTGCTCCTGCTGCTGTACTTGCCCCTCGCCTCCCGCAGCTGCCTTCTGCAACTCTGCCGCAAGGTGGGGCCGCCTCTCGAGAAGCAGGAGCATGTGCAGCAGGCCCAGCACCCCACAGCCAATAAGGTCAGTGGCGGAGGGGTTGGCGCTGGTGAAGCCAGCCACCTTCCAGGCCTCGCTGCCGGCGGCCCTCCCTGCACCTCACAACAGGATCATCCTTCCTTGCAAGCCCAGCGATAATCAAGAGCTGTGTGGATGCATGTATGGTGCAGCAGGTAGATCGCACCAGCACCGGCCCCATGTAGCGACAACGCTGTGGCGGCTGCTGATGTATAGCCCAAAGCAGTGGTCAACAGCAAGCAAGGCCGTACATAGCTTAGGCCCACCTGCAAAGCCCTCCAGCACTGCCTGCATAAGCGCATAGTGCACCGGGTGGTCAGCATCATAGGGCACCCGCGCCAGGCTGAGCAGCCGCACCCGCTGCCTGCCCAGCCGCCACCGCAGCTGGTCGGCCCCAGGGTTCAAGCACCCAAGTGCCAGGCGCTGCATGAGTGACTGGCTGTGGACCCTGGACCTGCGGGTTGGGCTGGCGAGCACGTGGCGCCGAGCTTTGGAGATGTCCAGCTTCTTGCAGCGTTGGCATGCGCTGGCATAGGTCCCTTGCGGCAGTCCAACCATGTGGGACACCTGCAACCGTGGTAGCGAGCTTCCCCGTGTCTTCTGAAGTGCTCGAGTAGAGCAGTGACCTTCCCAGCTCCCACTTGTGAACCACTGCCAGGGAAAGCCAGTCCTGCTATCCGCAGCATCCCCAGGTTGACTCGAGCGTCAGACAGGGAGGTTGTGCTCCCGACCAGCCTTGTCAATGTGGCATGCTGCCTGTATCATCCTTAACATACACCTTGTAGTTTTTCTAGACTGCCCTCTCCTCTGACCGCCTACCGTCTTAGCACTGCTGGGCATGCTTGTCAGTGACGGCGCCCCTGCACCAGGAGCAACCCCCGAGCTGCCCGCCTGCAACCCCCTGGGGCTGAATGGTAGGCCCCTCGAGTTGGAGTCCACCTCGGGGGTGGCACCTGCTTGGGGGGCATGCTGTGTAGAGGTGGCCATGCTGGCCCCAGGCGTGCCAAACTTGAGGTCCAGGTGGGAGCCTGTGACGGACCAGGCACGCTCCAGCCCAGAGCTCCCAGGCAGGCCGTGCCACTGGCCGCCGCTGCTGCTGACCGCCTGCTGAGGCAAGGAGCTGTGGTGGCGGCGGTGGGCAGCAGAGGAGGATGGCGCAGGCAGCACAGGGCTCCAGGCGCTGTGCTGGAGGGGCGGCAGCCCTGGGGAGGTGGGACTTGCAGCAGTGGCTGCTGCAGGGGGTTGTGCTAGGGAGGCGCTCTGAGGGCGGGCCGGAGCACCAGGGCTACTGGGTTGCGCCCGGGGTGTGGCAAAGCTGCCGCTGACATGCGGTAGCGGCTCGCAGGCCGCTGCTTCAGGCGCAGCTATGGGCAGCAGCATTGCTGCTGCTGCTGCTGCCGATGCTGGCATTGACTCCTCTCCTGCTGTAGCACCTGCTGTTTCAGGCTGGCCCTCAGTCAGCAATTCAAAGATGGGGTGCTGTTGCTGCATCCACCGGTTGCTCTGAAAGTCTAGCTGCCACAACCGTGGTGAAGAAGCCGCTGCACTGCTGCCACTGTCACCTGCACTGGCAGGCCCTTCTTCGTCAGTGCGCATCTTCGTCAGTGCGCATCATAATCTGCATGCCAAACGTGCCCTCTGTACAAGGCAGCCAAGCTGACCGCATTAATCGTTTCTAGCATGCCAGAAGTAACTACCTTGCATCATTTTGCATGCACACCCCAAGTATGCATCCGTCCTCAGTTAGTCCAAAGCCTGTACGCACCTGGCTGACCCTGGTCTGGCGTGCTGAGGGTTGCTGTGCTGCCGCTGGCTGGCATGGGGCCTGAGGGGAGGCAGGGCGAGCTACGCAGGGAGCAGTTTGGATCAGTGGGGGCAGGGCCTGCATCAGTGGAGGGGCTCCAAAGGTGCCGTGCATTTGCTGCTGGGGCGATGATATGTCCCGTGAAGGGCAGTCCCAGGTCTGACGAGTCAGCGTCGTCATCTTGCCAGCAGTCCCTGCCATTGCGATAAATGGAATCAGCAATGGAAGCAGAGAGCTGGCCATTGTGAGATGGGAAGGCCTGGACGCTGTGCTGGGTCTCGGATGCCAAAGGGTTTAAGTCGCGAAGCGGCAGGGCAGCTGGGAGCTGGCTCAGTGATGCTGAACTGAGGCTAAACTCGATGTAACTGCTAGTGCTCGCCCTTTGCCGCTCCTGCACCTGCTGCTGCAACGCCCCGCCAACTGAACTCCGCCTGTGCTGTGATTCACCACCCAGGCTGGTGCTGTGGCGTGCAGCTATACGGGGGCTGCCATCTGAAGGCGCCAGCTCCTGTGGTCCCTCAAAAGCCAGGCGTCGCTTGCCCTGGGGTGCTGTTTCCACAGGCTGGCTGCCAAACTCCTCCACCTGGCTGACTGAAAGGACCAGGTGGCCAGCGTCAGCTTCGCCTGAGAGCGAGCGGCTGCTGGCGGCTAAGTGCAGGCTTTTTAGGGGCTGACAAAGCGGGGAAGGTTCACTGCTGGCGGAGCCTGGAGACCCTAGGAACCAGGCACTGTTGCTGACAGTGGTGCGCAGGGGGGAGGGCTCGCCGCCATAGGCCCCTTCAGACGGTGGCGGTGACAGCTCCATGTGGACTAGGTTTCGGTTTGGGAGTTCAAGTTATTGTCCCGACAAGCATCCCTAGCCCGTCCTCAGAGGCCTGTAAGAGGTAACATATGGCTACAATAAGCGACCAAGCTGGCGTGGGTTCAAGTCAGCGAGTTCACCCCGCATATCGAGCACCAGCCCACCTGGCAACCTGGTTAAAAGCAACATCCTGGACCTGACGAGCCTTCAGTTGTAATAATATTTTCGCCGTTCCAGCTTGAGACGGGTCTGCAGGCGCGCCTGTCGCTTTTCTAAAGTTTAGATTCAGATGCTTTTTTGGATGCCCAGCAGACTGTCCGCAGCACAGCAGGCACGAATGCAGGGAAGTCTAGCTTCCGTAGTGGCTGGGCCAGTTGATCTCACAGTAGCAGCGCCCAGAGTACAGCACTTCAACTGTGCAGTGCTCACTGTGCACGGCTTTGATCACGTATGAGCTGACCGATGGTGGAGGTCGGCGCGCCAGGGTCCTCATAGCCGAAGGCTGTAACTGGGGATGGCGGCTGAGGGGAAGCAGAAGGACTCCCACCTGGCTGGGCTGGGGTTCAGCTTCACTCCTATACAGATAAAGCTGCAAGTCGCCAAGCCAGCCGCAGGCAGGCCTGGTAGCGCAGGAGTCTCTCAGCAGCTGGCACTCGACAGGGCAGTGAAGTTCAACCTCAAACAGCGACGTCCTGGTGCAGCCTACAGCTCCCCACAGCAGCAAGCCGCGCAACTTGCAAAGTCCACAGACCCTGCCCGCCCACATAGCGCCAGTGGCCGTAGCCCGTCAGGAGCAGCACCAACGGTTACCCACCTCCGTAGCAGTTGGCCAGCACCGACTGCAATTGCAGGTGTGGACAGCGCGGTGGAGCTGCTGCAAGCGCTCAAACTGCAAAGTGGGCCGCCTGGCGGGGGAGAGCAGCCGGCAGCGCACAAGTCAGCAGGTCTGGCTCGCCTCAAGGAGGCAACGTTGGCACGCCGCAAGCCCAGCAACAGCACGGAGGTGCCACTAGCCCTGCAGCAGAATGACAGTCGTCGGCCAGAGCAGCATAGCACCCATTGCTTTGCGACGGCCGAGCGACCTTGGTGTGCAGAGCAGCTGAGTGAAGGGGAGACAGATGGCGCGAGTCAGGAGTCCATGCTTCTCTCTCAGGCCGAGCAGCTGCTGGCTGGATGTGCAGCAGGTGGTGCTGGGGAGCCGCACCGCATTGTCAGCCCACGGCATATGCAGCTGGTCAGCATGCCTGCAAGGCCGTGGGATGGCAACAGTAATGGTGAGGAGGAGGGTGCTGGAGGCAGCGCTTTGCCCGCTTTTCCCCACAGCAGGATCCTCTACCCAGCAGATGTCCTTCCCAGGGGTACCTTACAGCATCCGTCTTGTCAGCGACAGGAGCCATTGCAGCCGAGCAGCATTCACGCTTATTGCCCAGGGGAGAATGGTACCATTTGTGCAGCTGCTGGTGGCGATAAGTTGGTCTGCAGTGAAGCTGGTCCTAACATCCACCGCGTCCATGCCATCCTCTCAACCATCTCTAACCCCTCTTCCCCAATGTCTGGGCAGACTGTTGGGGTTGCCTGTGACCAACAAGCGTGCACGCTGGTGCCACTTGAGGCAGCAGCAGCAAGCCCGCATTCCGGTGTTCAGGGCAGCACCAGCGGCTTAGCTCCAGCTGAGCCACCCCTTGACCTCAGCGCAGCCCCAGCCACCCTTTCAGAGGCACTCTCAGTGCTGGGGCTACTAGCCTCAGAAGGGGCGCCCGCCAGCGTGACCGACACTGAGCATCAGCCGCTTTTTTACCAGGCTGTCTACCTGGCACCGCTATGGTCTAAGCTGAGGGCTGTAGCAGTCGCGTTGGCAGCCAAGGAGGAGGCCGGGCGCCAGGAGCTGCGGCCGCTGCTGCGCCGCCTGCACCATGTGCGCGCCAACTTGGAATACCACAAGGTGGGCTGGCTGCTGTGGCAGGAATCGTGACATGCTGGAGAACAGGTGCAACAGGTGGCTGAGGAGCTGCGAGCATAACAGTGCCATTGAGGAGTCTGGATGGAATTGATTGTTCACACTGATGAGCGTTCCATTACGCACCACCATGCGGAGCAGTAGTTTAAAAGTTTTGGCTGCCTCTGAGTATTGTAACCAGGACCAGGTTTGTCTCTGATGCGCTCCAGGCCAACCTGGCGCGGGGCAGGAGTAAAACGCCTCCGCGCCAGCGAGCTCCAGGCGGTGAGCAGCCCTGGCTGTCAGGCAGCGCTGGCTCAGCTGCCAGCATGCACAAGCGGAGCCGCAGCACCAGCCCTGGCAGGCAGCTGCCACCTCGCCCCAAGGTTTGTCAGTCTCTTGACTCATGTCTCCGCTGCTTCCACCAGAAAGGACTCCTGCAACTGCAGAGGGGTACCGGTCTGGTCGTGCTGGTTGTCAGCAGGACTGTTGGCTTACTTCTGCTCTTTTCATTCTTGGGCTGCATGGTTACTGCCCTGCCGCTGCTGCAGGTGGGTCCCACCTCAAAGGAGACCTCTGAGCTTCAAGTCAAGCTTCTGTCCAGCTTGCTGCCGAAGCTCTGGCTCAAGCTGGGCTTGGCTGCCCTCAAGCATGCAGCAGCGCTAACTCGGTTGCGGCAGCGGCTGCTGGGCCATGTTGGGCTCAGCGAGGCGGGCAAGCTCAGCATCCTGGTAGTTAGAGCCTGGAAAGAAGCTGCAGTACCCAGCCAGGACATGCTGGCAGTTGCGGAGGGGTTCTACTGGGAGATGTGGCAGCGGAAGAAGTCGCGGGTTGTGCAAGGGTGGCAGGCGTGGGCACAGCAGCACAGGTACCGTTTGGCCATTGTTGCTGCCATCTGAGTGCGCCTTGGATGACATTGGGTGTGTGAGGCATTCTTTGGCTGTGCACCAGGGAGGGACTGTTTGGTCGCTCTTAGTACATGGGCACAGAAAAGCATATCAGTCAAACGCCTGCTGTGACAGGATGGGGTTCTGCTTGGGCAGGTTGCAACGAGAACAAGTGGAGCGCGGGCTTCAAGGTTACCACCGACGTGTCAAGCTCTCTGCTGTCTGCTACTGGCGGGTCTACTGCCAGGAGCGGCATGTGGAGCGCCTGCAGCAGGCCTTGGCAGTGCGGTGGCTGTCAGCCTGGAGTAAGCGCAAGGTACGAGGCCAGAGTGACTGAAGGGGGTGGAAACGCTCAGCAAGGCTGGCTTGCAGACCCAGTGTATGCCGGTACAACTTAGGCAACTAGCAGCAAACTGCTGTTTGGCTCTGGAGATTTTCGGTGCTGTTAGGCTTGGAAAAATAATGGTGTTAATTGTTACAAGCAGAGGCCAGGGTTGCCGCCCCAAGGGTTTTCCCATGTGGATATACATCACAGTTGTGGGACCAGCATGCGAAGCCTCGTATGCCTGTCATCCGTCCAACAGCATTTTTGGGTGCAGGTATTCAGCGGCTGGCGGCTCATAGCCAGCCGAGCAGCCCTTCAGAAGCAGGCAATGCTAGGCCGCATCGCTGGGAAGAATGCTGGGCGCGCCATCAGACAGGGTATCGCTGCATCCGTAAGGCAGGATGTACCCCAGCAGCCGCGGCAGCTCCTCACCCAAAGCCAAGCGCTGGCAGCTACCCGCAATGCCTTCCAGTCTGTGAAAGACTATGTGGCGGCAGCACAGCAGGAGCTTCGGGACCTTCGAGGCAGTCTCTGGCGCTTCGGCCGGCAGTGGCAGCAGCAAGAGCGCAGAGTTGAGGGCATGAGGCAGCAGCAGATGCAGCAGCCAGGGTCACCCGCCTCCCCAGATCCGCCACCCCTAGGCTCACTCCAAGCACTCCTAGCCTTGCTGCAGAAGCCATCCGCCGGGGCGAAAGCCACCAGCGCACCTGCCAGCCCCAGCCACTGCACCAGGCCACTTCTCACAGCAGCCTCGCAGCCCCACCCGCTTCCGCAGGCCGTAGGGTGGGCTGCTGCTGTTAGGGACACCACACTTAAAAGGGATCCATCCTGCAGCTCTCCAGACTTGGCTTCTGCAAGGTCACCGGAGGGAAGTGGGTCACCCAGCCTGGCCCCATGGCTGCCAGGTCGACACGGCACCACCAGCAGCCCAGCTGGCCGACTCAGCCCGGCTTACAGCCCTTCTCGGTATGCCTCGCCCACCAAGCTGCCCTCAGTGCTCCACCCCCAGGCGATACAGGCGGAGCTGGAGGGCCACACTGCGGCTGTGGCGCACATCACCCGAGAACTGCAAAGCTTTGAGCAGGCAAGCATACCGGGATGTAGATGACTATGCACTCGCCCTAGGCTCTGCTGCCGTTGACGCTACTGCTTTGTGAGTTCCCATATTGCAGGACTTTGCCTTGCTTGGTCCTTGTTCTGCCATGACCTGGCTGCTGAAGCAGGTGCCTTGTCTCTTCGGATGCCTTGTCTGTTTGTTTGGGCCCAGGTGCACTCCAACCCCAACATACCACTGTTTCGGGGTGCGTGTAGGAAGCTGCCACCCTTCAGCACCAACGAAAGGATTTAGAGGCCCAGCAACTTGCAGCTCAGCAGCAGGCCAGTGCATGCCGAGATGAGGCCAAGCGAGCACAGCAAGCCAAGCAAGAAACTGCTCAAGCACTCCAGGTATGACACATGGTTGCCAAAGTGGAAGCACGACTGGATTGGTTTGCATCCATGTGTCTGGGTGGGATGCTGCTCTTGGTCAAACGACTTGAAGGTTTGTAATTGGAATTCCAAACTGGTATGATGTAGCGTGAAGACAAACTTATGCTGCCAGGCAAGGTGGTGATTTGCCACGCTCATGTTATACTGAAACAGGCACCATATGCTGAGTTACATCGCTTCTCTGATGCAGACTGCAATACAGCGCCACACAGAGATAGCTACAGAATGCTCCGCCCTGGCGCGGCACCAGTTCGAGAGGCAGCACATGCAGGCAGTGGGTGATGAAGCAGAGGCTAAGGCGGCAGCACACGCAGCAGTTGAGGAGCAGGCCTTGGTGGCGATTGCGGTGCAGAAGTGGACGAAGAAGGTAATGCGCCTGTTGTTTTGGTGGACGGCCCACAGGGAAAGCCACAACTCCTCAATCTACAAAGTCCAAAACTGGGCAGCCTTATGATTCCATTTGCTCATGTACGCAGATGCCTGCCACTGATACCTCATGTGCCACACTCTGTATAGCTATGCAGCAGCGTCCCTACCGTCGTTGCAGGTGGAGGCCATTGCCAGGGAGCTGTCCCAGTGCCACCGCAGCCGACAGCCGGTGGTCGCGGCACAGTTGAAGGAGGCCCGCCATCACCTTGCAGAGCACCAGCAGCAGGCCGCCGAGCTGCAAGCGAGAGGGGCCAGACTGCAGCAGGAAGCCCAGCAGGCGGCTGAACGCTGTGAACAGGCGCTGCTGGCGCTGCAAGGCGTGCAGGGCCGCCTGATTGTTTCGGCAGAGGAGAGGCAGCGAGTTCAACAAGAGATTAAGGGTTTGATGGAGGTAAGTAGAGCCATGTCTTACAGGCGGCAGGCGATCTTGACTGGATGCCCTCGTGGGTGTGCTGGCAATTCCCAAGGCATTATGGTGGTGACTTATATGTCCTCAAACCCTTACCGTGCTACCTTGCCTTGGTTCTGATACTGGGACAAATTTTCATAAATCCCACTGTTGGGAGGCGATACATAGCCAGACTTGCACAAACGGCAAGGTTTTTCAGTCATTGAATCAGTCAGTATGTATATGAGATTGTGGAAAGGTGACCGCTGGTAATGGGACAGTTACCTGTCCATTCTGCAGGCCCAAGAGCGGCATGCTGTTGCAGCGGTAGCAAAAGAGCAGGAGGCTTTTGCGGCTGATCAGTTGGGCAGTGCAGTAGCCCAGCAGCATGCTATAATGGTTGAGCGGCTGAAAACCATTGCTTCCCAGGTGCATAGCCGGGCAGAGGATGCCCAGCAGCTGCAGCAAAGGGTGAGTGGGTAGCAAAGCGTCCGAGTTAAGTTAGTGTTCAAGAACTACGGCTGCAGCGTGCCCCGAGAATCAGAAATGCTAGACACCAGGACCTCCATCAGGGCATAGTGGAGTTTACTGCCCGCAGGGATGGCTCTCCTTTACTCAAATTCTTACTTTGTGCAGGTAGTCGAGCTGCAACAGCTGCAAGAACGAGCCGCGGACACTGTACTGGCTGCAGCCAGAAAGCCAAAGTCAAGCAAACACCAGCGCAGCGGTCCTGTAGAGGCGGTGCCTCAGACCTTGTCACCATGGGGCTCGCTGGCAGGTTCCCCTGCTTCTTCCCCGCCACGCATGGTTACCTTCGGCACAACCAATCCAGCCATGCACCTGCCGGAGGGAGAGCAGCAAGAGAACAGCTCCTTGGGCCAGCATTCCAGGGATGCTGCACATGTTACAGGGCCTGACGCTAAGGCCCTGCAGCACCTGATGTCCGCAGCCTCAGACTCGTCTGACTACAGCTCGCTGGGAGGCAGCCCCAAGGCTGCCAGCCCACCAGCACCCCGCACATTGGGCGAGGCAGCGGAGGCCTTCCACCATGCCTGCTTGCTGCGACACGTTTTCCATGCCCTCCGGCACGCTGCACAGCATGCGCAGGAACAGGAAGCCATGGCTCGCCAGCATTATGCCTGGCAGGTGTTGAGCAAATGCCTGCCGGCGTGGAGGCGGCAGACTGTCGTTACCCAGGCTTGGCTAGCAGCGGTGGGGCCAGCACTTCGGCGGCAGGGGCTGCTGCGTCGTTGGGCTTCATGGGTGCGGCGGCGACAGCAGCTCAGAGCGTGTGAGGAGCATCTGCAGGCTGCATATAGCAGGTGTGGTAGATACGTCTAGTTTTGTGAGGGATTTGTGAGGGATCGAATGTGGGAAAGGTGTGATGTTGCTCACTGTGACACTTCGCAGGACAGCTACTGTTTCCCAGTCAGCACAGGACGCGCAGCACCTGTAGACTTTTTTGGCATCCAGTAGCATGGCAGTCTGCAAAGCCTCGAAACAGCAACCCACGCCCAGCAGCATGTATTCATGTGTAATCTCCGCCCTTGCTGTTTGTCCACTTGACAGGCGGTTACTTCGGCAGGGGTACCTGGCTCTGCTGGCCTACAAGGACCACCAGCACTGGCGGGACGCTGTGCACGAGGCAGTAGTGCGCCTCCGGTGGCGCAACATGCTGCGTGGGTGGCGGCGGTGGGCCAGGCAGCAGCGAGTGGAGGAGGCTTCGCTGCAACGGGCACGCGCGGTGTACAACAAGCGGCTGTTGCAGGAGGCTTGGCGACAGTGGTCCTGGGTGGCAATGAACAAGGTATGTTGTAGGCAGGTGCCGCGCTTCCTGTTCAGCATTGGGTGAGATACTATGCAATAACTCTTAGTGGCTTTTGGATGGTGCACTGGCTCACTATTGTCTGTCTATGTCACTGCCATACTGTTTGGTGATGGTGAACCCTGCTGGTATGCACGGCTGGAATCCAGATACATGTCACCCGCCCATCTCACCTGGTTTGCCACTTGCGGCTTGTCGCAGGCGTTGCTGCGCCGTGTGTTCCAGCTTGCAGTGGAGCTGTGGCAGGAAGAGGTGGGCGCGCTACTCCACACCCGCAACTACCAGCTCATGGGACACTCCTTCCGGGCATGGCAGCTGCGTGTGCTGGAGCGGCATGAGCTGCGGCGACAGCAGATTCTCTGGAATGCAGCTGTGGCTTTCAGGTAGGAATCTGAACAAACGGCCACTTGATCAGCAGCTTGCACCTAGAGAATGAGGGCGTTTAGACTAAACATAGCCAAACCAGGGGTGCGCTGTCGTGAGGCGTGTGAAGTCGATAGCAAGGGATGCTGGTGGCAGTATCCGGGTGGGTTCCGTGCCACAAGTGCATGCATCTCAGGGGGATCCCAGTCAAGATGTAGCCAACGCGGCCTATCGCCGAAATGACTGTCCTCCTCCATTGTAACTTGCTCTTCTGCCTGGCACAGGGAAAAACAGCTTCTCATGGCGGGCATGCAAGCCTTCCACGGCCAAGTGCAAGCGGCCCATAACCACCGCCGGCTGCTAGCTCTGCGAGCGGAGATGTTCCATGACTGGAAGCGCCTGGCTGCCACCTCCCAGCGACACTGGGACTGGGTGCTGGCAGCCAATAAGCGGCGAAGGTGGCTCCTGCAGGCTGCCCTGGCGGCCTGGAGGGGCGCATGTGAAGAGACCACGCACACGTGAGTCTGTTTTAGCTTTCGGTGGAGCACGTCGGAAGACAAGTTTAGGCATGATCGAGGCCTGCTGTGCATGCTGGCCCTTCAATGCCCAAAGAGTACAGATGCCGCATGCAAACAGTGTTCCAAAATGTGCAAGCCTGGCAGTGCCACGTAGGAAATCGTGCAGGTGTAACTATCATTAGCATGGCTGGCAGGTAGCGCAAACAGGGCGTAGAGCTGGGCTGGCCTGGACTAACAGGGTTGGACTGGACTGACAGGGCTGGATGCAGAATGAGCCTGAGTCTTGCCTGAGTTGTAACTATTAGTTTTCTGTGTTACGGTGGCAGGGTGAGATTCAGAGAGCAAAGACACAGTGCCAAGGTGTGCACAATGGTGTTACGGAACACGCTGCACAAGCCTTAGAAGTCAGGCTGAGGCTGGTCGGCATGCTTGCAGGTTGGCACGATTCTGGCTTAGATTCCAGGTGGCCATCCCTTTGCACCGAGCCTTCGTGATCTGGATGGCGATGGCTCGCTGGCACCGGCACCAGGAGCAGCAGAAGGCTATTGCAATGGCATTCCCTAGGCTCATGCTGCGGCGACGAGGTATGTTGCACTGACGCAAAGTGACACACAGCTCAACTCACAAAGATGACGCCACAGTTTGTGATGCGTGGCTTGTGTCACGTATGCAAGAGACTGCAAGGCACTGACTTGTGCCAGAACTGCGAATCTGAGCCCCTAGCCCACGCTTCTAGCGGCGGCCACACTGACCTAAACTCCACACCGCCGCTGAGCCAGGGTGCCGACCTTTGCAGGGCTTACAGCCTGGCGGCAAGGGGCCAAGCAGCTGTGCCACGCACGCGTCTTGCAAGGCATGGCCACAACCCACCGCCACAGAGCGCTGGCAAGGGCTGCCCTTGGCGCCTGGCGTTTAGCAGCAGCTCAGCGACGGGAGCTCCATCGCCGGGCAAAGGGGCCAGCTGCTGGGAGTGTCTCCCATGGTGGCCTGCTGCTACCTGGAGCACCTTTGCAGCCCAGCAACTCCACGGCAGGTCATCTAGCAGCGGTGGGCCCCACGACCCGACAAGCACTGTCCAGCCCTAAGCCAGCGTCGCCACGGCGGCGGCAAGGGCTGGCTGGTAGTGTAGTGTTGACACAGATGCCCACAGTGGCCATTGTGCAGCACAGCAGCAGGCCAGAGTCACTCCCAGATCCGGCCTTAAGGGGGCGGCAAGCTGGCGCGGTTACATGCAGTGAGCTTGCAGAGGTTGAAGCCATGCTGCAGTCGGTGGCACAGTGGAAGGGGGCAGCTGACTACTGGCGGGAGCGGCTAAGAAGCAGCTCTCAGCCTGGCAGCCCAGTAGGTCCAGCTATAATAGTGGAAGTGACCACCGGTGGTTCCCGTATGGCTGCAACTGAGGCTGTGGGGCAGCAGCCAACGCCGGCCTGCGCAGGAGGTGCATTAGGGTTGAACAAGCGGCTGCATGCTATCAGCGACTCAAGACCCACTGAGTCTCATGCTGGGCACACAGAGATAGACCCCAGGATAATACATTGCGTTCGAGCCTTGCGCCGGCAGGGCAGGACCACCTGACTATGTGTCCTGGTGTCGTTACAGGCGAAGTCTTAGTACACTCATGTAAGCCCCCATACCAGAAGGGTCGGACTATACAAAGGAAAAACGAGCTTCCCAACATTTAAAATGCATTGTTGTCATTGTCAAGTGTGGCCGCTACACCTAGCATCAAGCCAGGTGGAAACAGAGCTCCTTTGGCATAGGCACTGGACACCGTCATGCTAGGGCTGTGCTCCGCTGCTGCACTCTGTGCTGGCGCCCAGAAGCTGCTCAGTTTCTCCTGACGCCAAAAGCCTCCCACTTGGGCTTGTCATTGGGCCCAGAGTTTGAGCGGTACACCCCAACACCCTTAATCGCCTCCAAGTACTGCTCCGCTAGCTGCAGATATGCACAAAACCCGGCATTTGCACCATTGTCCAGGAAAGCTGGCTGGCTGGTTGAAAGCAATTGCATCCCTCCGTCCCCTGCTGCCACACACTGGCACTTATATTCAACGCTGTATGCAGTTACACCTTCCCACGTGTGAATGTCACTACACCTTCCCAGCTGAGTATGCTGCCTACAACTACATGCCACGCTGCAAGTCACAGAAATACATTTTCTCCTTATCATCTCTAAGGGCAAGAGCCAGACTCTCACACATAGCAGCACTAGTTCTACCGTACCTGCCGGCAGTCTTGCAAGTAGTTTACGCCCGACTCCTGCAGCCCAAGGATTGTACGCATTGTAGCGCGAAGCAGAGCCTGAGGCTATGGGACAAATCATTCATAGGACACGCAACTCCTGCAGAAAAAAGTGCGTTGTACCACTCACCCTGTAGCACTTCTTCAGCTTGTTCCTGATCAACTGCATAATGGCAAGCAGGGCTTTGTTGACTTTCATGACCATCCACTTAATCTGATAGCTGCCAGACCTCTACCAAAACACTGGCTTGCCTTTGCCTCGGCAACTTTCACAAGCTCCTCTGCTGTGGCAGCCTCGCGGTGCTGGAAGTAGAGCACCGGGTCGGCATATTTGTCCTCAGGGTTATAATTTGGGGGATCCTGAGGCACCTGGACGCCCTCCCAAGGCATGGCTGGATATGAAGCGTCTACAGCAAGCTACCTCAGGTCACGACGTGGAAACCAGCGGCCAGGCACCACCTGGATTGAGAGAAGAAGGGATTGTCAGATCAGTAAAGCTTTGGAAGAGGAAGGGTTCCGACGTTGCCTTACTGGCACGGTACAGTGTACAGCCCTTGGAGTGCTAGACATGTCCGGACAGTCTTCACCAAGGGTAGCCTCAAAATGATTTCGGTTAGGTTTCATTACCGCAGCCTATTTGAACATGAATCACCGAGCTGAGGTCATGAATGCATCGGTTGTGAGCTCAGGCAGCAAGTGGGCTGCTTTGGAGACGAACTGGAGGAGAGTGGCAAGCACGCATACGCTTCAGGTGGATGGTTTGGGGGCCCCTCACTGGAACAAGCCCCATTGGCTTAACAGCGTGGCAACCTGCTGCCATGTGTGCACATGTGGGTGCTTGTGCTGTTGCACATCTGGGTACAGGAACTGTTGGCTGAAGAAGAGGAGACCAGTAGTGGGGAGCCAAACATAAAGCTACTCTTACTGGGGTAAGGGCAGCACGAGAAAAAGCAGGAAGTGTCGACCAAGCCGCGAGCTGAGCCTAACAGCCAGCTAGCTTTGTTGGCGCTTGTAGGGCCTTCCTGCTCCTTGCAGGCTTTGGAAGCCTCGCAGCAGCGGCTTTCAGCATGCTGGTAAGATAATGCAACAATGCTGTCAACTAGGCCTCGAATGCATGTGCCTGCTGTCGGCCGGCCATTGGTCAAAAATTTGTCGTCACATCTGAGGCTTGGGCCTGTAGGTGGCTCCCTTGCTGCCGTCCTCCAGCAACCCAGTCATTGCCGCCGTCCAAGCGGACAAATACTACCACTTACTTATCCCCCTCATCATTCCAGTGACTATCTTCGTGGTAAGCAGCCTCTGTACAGGGCTCTGCATGGGTGCCCTTGTTGACCACCTGGTATAGTGCCCCTGTTAGGCAGTCATGTGGCGCCGGCTTCCCTTACTGCAAACTGTCGGATGCAATGGCGGTGCACTCGTCACTTGACTGGTGTGCATCATGCGCAGTCAGCTCTTGCCAAGGTGGACTCGCCTGGGCTGAGCGGGCCCCGCGCGCATCTGCAGGTATTCCTTAACTGGTTCAGTATGAAGCTCTTCAAGCATAACTCTTGACGCTAAGTACTCACCCTGGTATGTACTGAGCAAGAGCCACATGCTCCATGGTCGTGTGTAGTTGTGCCTGGTAAGTAAAGTCGGACTTTGCGTGCCTGGCACAAGTTGCACAGAGCAAAAGCCATCCGACTACACCCTTTACAAGCCGACTCTTCCTTCCCTGCCGAAAACCTGCTGCCTCTTGCGGTTACCGAGGGGGCATGTAGATAATCTTCTGAGTGTACACTGTTGTCTACGGCCTTCGTGCTCGTCGCTTGTTTCCATACCCTCTGCTCTGCTCTGCTCTGCTCATTGACTCAGCTTATCGACGGAGCTGGCACCCAACAAACTTCTATCCCTATGTGTCACGTGCAGTCCATCTTAAATAGCGTGGATGTAGGTGCGAAGGCTGCACGCCCAGCGTACTGCAAAGTGTGCCATTGGCAGCTTGAGATAGTTTTTGGCTGCGAAGCCCAGACGAATCTCTTTGAACGTGGATTGCACGACGTACCAGCGGCAAGCTTGAAAAAGGTTTTTGGTTGCGACGTGGGTTGCCTAGTGTCGGGCATGCAGTGCCTCAGTAGCAGACATATGTGTTCGAGGCGGAGCAAGTCTCTGGCATGCCAGGCAATAGATATGACAGCTTTGCTGATTTCCGTCAATTTATAGGGACCCATGGCTGTGTAACCCCCACAATCAGTTCCTACGTCCTTCACTTGGGTATTGCCGACAGCTCCAATGGAATTCAAAGGGGGCGGGAGAGAATTGCAAGAGCGATGGCGTCCAAACATCACATGCACGCCCGCTGGAGTCCATAATTCCAGCAGACAGATATCTGATAGTGATATCAGCCCGTTTGCACGGGATCCGACAAGCAGTCCGCCCCCAAGGCCTCCTGTCCTGGCCTGCGGCCCTCGGTTCGGCCTGGCTCACTCCGGGAGCCTGATGGCAGCATCTCGGCTCTGATCTTCGGCGATTGCTTCTCAATCAGCTGCCAGAGGAGGCAAGGGGCGAAAGAGGTACGGCTGGGCCCCACTGGCAGCTTAGGATAGGAAGCATAGGGGGCAGCCAAGGCTTGGACGGCTGTGATCAAGGAGGGATGTCCTGAGTCTCATTATTCAAACAAACCCAGTCTCGAGCTTCAGGAAGAGAACCGGTTTCATAGGCTGGAACCTGCCTCTTTCCCAAAAGCTTGCCAACCCCCCCCAAGTAGCAACGTTGCTTAACCCTCCACTGCAAGGCACTGCAGGAGGCGTTGCCATGGATAATCAAAGCCTGCGCTACACCCAGCTGTACTTGGCTGCCGGTGAGTGCCCCACCACGACCGCCAAGACCCACTTCAAATGAGAGTATCTTCCATGCATGTGCAAATTGACATGCGCTCTGCCGACTCCCTTGATAGTGGCATTTTGGTAGCTGACCTCTTGCCTCGCCCAGCTCCCTTGCAGGGGCAGTGCCGACCATGATCTCGGCCGGACTGGTGCCAGCGGCCGGCACCCTGCTGCTGCCAACTTCGCAGCACTTGCAGGCATCTCTAAGGGCCCTCATGGAAGAGGATCCAGTGCGCTTAGAGCCCTCGCAATCAGTGCCAGTCGCCTACTGCATGGCCATGACCCCGGCGGCTGCCTGTGGCCCCATGCCAACCACTACCATGCCACAGCTGTCTGCAGACGCAGTCAGGATTGCAAATGCCTTCCACCGCCAGCACCAACAGCTGCAGCCGCCACAGCATGAGCAGCATGCACACGTCCAGGCACAGCCGCACCCTGCTGATCAGCCGGGCGCAGGCCCAGCGGGCATGCAGTGCAGTGGTTGGGGCAGCCATGGCTGCATGCCTGCGGCACAGGGACCTGCAGAATGGGCACCTACCCAGCTAGGGGCCTACCCACAGCCTAACATCACACCCGCGTGGGTGGCCCAGCAGGGCCAGGGCAGCGGCGGTGATGGGGCAGGGCTTCTGGCCAGCTGGCAGGTGCATGCCAGGGACGATGCCCCAGCCCTGCAGCTGCCGTCCCTTACGCTGCACTCTGCGGAGGTTGAGGGTGAGCTCAAACAACTGCACTGACAGCAAGAGTATATACAATTTAGGCTGTGCAACATACGGGCCAAGGACTGGCCCAAGTGTCGGTGAACCTGGCTCGGGTCGGCTTCGGGCGTGGTTTTCCTGCAGCATGGCACAGCTTGCATGCACTTCTTGTGGCTGGCTCTCTAGAAACGCAAGACATGCAACTCTATTCTCAAGTGTCTGCAGGCGACCCAATGTCCCCCATAGCCGCACTGGAAGCGCTTCTGAGCAGCCCAGCCTTCCGTGACGCCCCTCGTGTGCCCATCTCCGGCGTCGCTGGGAACTGCAGCCCGCCACACCTCAGCTGCCAACCCTCCTCTGTCCCCGTGCCCTTCCCCCATGCCTCCTCCGCACATACCCCACTCTTCAGCCAGGCCATGCGCACAGGGGCCCCTGCTGCTGACGGCGGCTTGCCAGTTCAGGGCGCACATGCGGCGGGGAATCAGCAGTGCACTGACCTTGGGGCTGTGGACACATGGGCACTGCAGGGTCAGCGGCAGCAGCCCCTGGGCCCAAGCATGGTCCCAACACCTCAGCTTCCGCCACCTTGGTACCCCTCACTTCAGCAAGGCCAGGAGCAGCAGCAGGCAAAGCAGCAGCCAGCAGGGAGCCTGGCGGGGCTGGGCGACCGCAGCATGGTCCATGCAAGGAGTGCAGCGGCGCAGCTCAAAGCCACAGCCGCGCCTCTCACGATGCCACAGGCCGCAGTGAAGCCCCCATGCCCAGGTCAGCCTGCTCCCTACGTTAATTCCTGGCTCAGCCTATGCATTTGGAGCACTGCGCGACAAGAAGTGCACACACCCGCAAGCGTGCACCTGAGATGAACAAGTCATGTGCTTGCCTGCTCCCACGCTTACAGGGGAGGAGCTGAGGCACACCAGGAGCCTCCCTGTTCCCACCACCACCGCCACGGCGGCACCCATGCCGCCCAAGAAGAGCGGCCGCTCCAAGCGTCCCAAGAGGTAGGCCTGCAAAGCTGTCGGAGCCGCAGTGTGCACCCCGGAGAAGAGGTTGGGCTGCTCACAGCAGGTGGTTGAAATTGTCAGGCCGTGAGGTGCGCTTATTGCCGGCTTACCTGCTAGGCTGATGCACATCGACTCCAAGCGTCTGCCTGTGTGCTTCACTGTGCCTTGCAGCCGCACCTGGGGCTCACGCAAGCGACGGGGCCCTGCCAACAAGGCCACACAAAAAGCTGGTGAGGCCGGTGCTTCCAGCTCTGCGGCCAACCCTTCCAGCGCCACAGGGGCTGGCGCTAGCTTGTATGAAGGGGAGCCTTTACAGGTGGGAAGCATACATGTAAATGATGCATGTATGTAGATGATGTAGTCTGTGTTCGTGCTGCCTTGTAAAGTCAAGTGTGTTCCTTGTAGGCGGTTTTCTGATATGTTGCTTGCTGACTTTGCCAGTCTGTCCGCTGTAGAGACCATAGAGTCTAACACACTGGGATAAGGACCCCCGATAGGAAACAGGAACACCCACTTACCAACTCTATCAACTCTGCTGGCTGAGACCAAGCGGGTTGATGTGTCCTGCGCAGGTGACTGCCTCCCATGCCACCCCCGAGTCAGACTGCCCTACAACTGCACTCACAGCCAGCCAAGACACAGCCCCCGCTGGTGGCAGCTGCAGCCACCCTTTTACTGCCAGCACGCACCAAGCTGCTTATGGCCTTGGGATTCCAGCAAGGAGACCGGCTGGGCAGGAGGGAGGCGTCCCAGCTGCCTCAGCAGATAGCAAGGGGGAGGGCGAGGCAGAGGAGGGCGGCCTGCCGGGCTTCCCCTTCATGACCGGCAGCCTTGGAGAGCAGGCAGGCAGCAGCCTTGCCGGTATGCTGTCGCCGCTGCAGGAGGCGCTGCTGCAGCTGCCAGGCCCCAAAGGTGTGCTCGACAGCCTGTGGACAGAGTGGGGGTGCTTGGGGGGAAGGGTTTGACTGTGGGGCTTGTAACAGGCTTCCTAACGTTGACATTGCAGCTTATCCCCTAGAAACGCAATCGACCCCTGTGTGTTTGCGTGTTATGAGCTAGAGGTGGTGTGCTGGCACACTCACGGCTGTAACTCAGTCACAAGTTCCCCCGTGCCTGCAGGAACCCCGCAAGCCTTGAAAGGCTTCGGCTTCCTCTCACCTCCCGCTGCCAGCCTGCTGCCGCTCTTCTCCCCTACCTTTTGCTATGGCAGCTTGGCCAGCCCCTTCTCAAGCTTCAGGCCACAGGAGCTGCCACCGTTGGGTCTGTTTGGCCAGCAGGGCTCCCAGGCAGCACCAGAGCAGATGCGGCAGCAGCAGCAGCAGCAACAGCAACACGCAGGCACACAACAGCAGGAGGAAGAGGTACAAGCACAGCTCCAGGGCAGTGAGCTGCAACAGCAAGACGAGAAGGAGGGGAAGGTAGAGGAGGTGGAGCATCAGGAGGGGCCCCAGCACCAGCAGCATGAGGAGAGAAAGGAAGGAGGGCAGCGCCAGCATGGCAGTGCTGCACAAGGGGAGACAGAAGGGGAGGTCAAAGCCAGGTCAGGCGAAGCGGCTGACCAGGGCATGCAAGCGCCTGCACCTGCACAGCCGCAGCAGGCCCACGAGCAGAGTCAGCTTGAGATTCGAGACAATGCTGCTGCCGCCCCTGCTTCGCCTGCTGCCACTCTTGCTCCACTTCTCAGCCCAAGGTCTCTGGTGCATGCGTTTGAAGCCGTCAGGAAGGGCAGCCCCCTGGCAGCTTTGGGGCCTTGTCCTGCCACAGCAGCAGCAGGCTTTTCGAGCCCCGGCGCGGAGCTTCAACAAGGCAGTGAAAATACCGAGCAGCATCAGCCTGCTTCCAGGCCAGGCAGCTGTACAGCAGCAAATGTCGCCAAGGGCAGCGCGCAGGGTGGCATCCGCGCAGTTGCTGCCACCTGTCCCTTCGATTGCCCAGCCGTGCACGTCAGCTCGGAGCATGCGGTCTGTGAGGTCCCAACCGCAGACACCAGCGGCGCTGCCGCAGCAGCACATGGCGGCGGTGCTAAGGGGGGCCGCAAGCGGCCCGCAGTCAGCAGGAGGGCCCGCAAGAAGGCCCCAGCAGGGGCAGCACCCACGCAGGAAAGCCCCGTGCCTCTGGGCCGCCTGGCTGAGAGCCCAGTGGAGGGAGAGGACTACGACGCGCCAGCTGTGAAGCGCCAGCGCAAGGCAGAAGCAGCTGAGGTTGCAGAGGAGGCGCCGGCAGCGCGGCAGGCTTCTGCCATGGCTCAGCCCAAGGCGCAGGCGCCAGTCCCTGTGCGCAAGCAGGCCACCCAAACCCAGGAGCTCCAGGCATCAGCCCAGCGCAGCGCACCCCAGCGGTCTCACAGCACGGCACGGCAGCAGAAGAAGCGTGTCAGCAAGCTGCAGCCGCAGCGCAGCATGGCCCAGCGGCGCCGGGACTTTGCAGCGCTGCTTGCTGATGAGGACCAAGAGCGGGACAGGCTGCCCAGCAGGCCCCCTGGCGCCTGGCCAGTGCCTGCAGGGGCAGCTAACCGCAAGAAGGCGCCACCCCTGCCAGAGCTTGCCGTGCCGTCATCAGGACAGCAGCAGCAGCATGAGCAGGCACCCAGGCCAGAAGCAGCGCAGCAGCAGCAGCAGCAGCCGGCGCCCATGCCAGCTCCACAGCATCAGCTGCAGGCTGTGGCTGACTCTGCCCTCCAGGCCCAGCAACACGCAAGCTCTGTGTCTCCTGCAGCTACAGCAGATGTGGCCAGCCCAGCAGCGATTACGGCGTCGGAGCCGCAACCCCATGTGGCTACAGGTCCTGAGCCTGGTGCCGACCTGCTCATGGCCCTCTCTTCACCGCAGCCACCTCCTTTGGCAGCCTTGAGCATGGAATTGCAGGCTGTGAGAGCAGCGGCGCGCAGGTCAGATGCTGCAGCAGCGGTGGCAAACGGCAACGCTGCAGCGGGCGAAGGGAAGGGCAAGGCTGCAAGGGCGGCAGGCAAGCGAGGCAGCACGCAGCCTGGGCTGCAGGATGAGGCTGGGGGCGCGGCATCAGCAAGCCTGGCAGCTGGGACACCGACCCCTGCCAAGCCACGGCGCAGCAAAGTGAGACTGGAGGACTCTGATGCCCCGCTTCTATAGGTTCACCGTCCCTCGAGGGCGTGCGATGGGGTCATTTGATGACCTATGGTCATTTTCTAAGCAGCCGAGACATTGCATGGGTGGGCCTGAACGACTGAGTTTGGGTTGGAATCCACCTGGTGCCTGTTCTGTCCTGCAGAAAGTGGCAACTCCCGCAACCAAGGCGGCCGGCGCAACCGCGGCAGCCGCGGACCCTCCATCCCCCCCATCCAAACGGCAGCGCCGCAGCCCGCCACAGCTGGACCCCGCCCCTGCAGGTCCAGGACGTTCTCTGACTGTAGGTAACAAGCCAGCACCTTGCAGCAGAGCTGAAGATAGAGCCTGGACAGCGGCAGCGACAGCAGCAGGAGGCAGTGGGGCAGCCCAAGGAGAAACGAAACAGCCAGCAGCTGATACGGCCGCCAGATCCCAGGCTAAGCAGCGCAAGTCAGCAACAGTTGCCGGCGCAGGACCAGGCGAAGCCTCTTGGGCTCAGCCCCGCAGGTCGGGCCCCAGTTGCCACACAGCACCAGACGGTGCAGTAGCAGCGGCAGCAGCAGGCAGCTCAGCAGATGTGGCTGAGCCAGCTGCAACAGCACAGGCAAGCGAGCCAGAAGCAGAGCAGCAGCTGCCAGAGGGGAAGTCCCAAGCCACCGCGGCTGGAGCAATGCAGCAAGTGCTGTTGGCTAGTGGCCGCAGGGCAGCAGCTGTGGCAGCTGCTGCAGCTATTGCTGCCGACGCAGCGCAAGGCGGGGATGGGGCAGTCCCAGGCAGTGGCAAGGGGCGGAAGCGGAAGGCGCCTGACTCCACAAGCAGTCAGGCTCAGGGCAGTACACCTGAGGTAGGGGCCCACTGTAGAACCGTACGGATGTGACATTTATCCTGCCAGTGCCACTGTGCTAACAGCCTCCTTGCAGCCAGTTGGCATTCGGTTGGCGGGGTTGGCCCTGCTTGCCAGCAATGCTAATGCGGTTCTTAATTCACTAAATCAGCATGGAAAGTCGGCAACCTGCATGTCGAGCTTTCCATGTGGTCCTGCAGGGTGGCACTTCAGGGCAGCCTGCCGGGGGCGTCCCCTCCGCAGGCAGATGCCCTCCCAAGTTCTCTGCCCCCAGGAAGCGTGTGGTAAGCAGGCTCTCAGCCGGCGCTTGGGCTGGCACTGTCATTGGACATCTCCCTATTTGCAGCTGTCCATACTACAGCCCCTCACCAAACCTGCATTGCTTGACAGAATTTGTTGGTGCTGAAGCATTCATGAAATGCGATTGGTGTCTAACCAGCCTGGGCTGGTAATCATGTACTGCAACAAGCCAGCTCCAGCGGGCTGCTGAGCACCGGCAGAAATCATATGTATGACGACAGTGGGATGCTCTTATGTCTGTGCAGGTGGGGCAGCTGACCCGCATGGAGCGCAGCGTGTGCCAGATCATAGCACACGTGGGCACCAGAACAGGTGCGGACCGGCGGAACAACTGGCTAGCTGGCGTCAGAGGCTTGCTGCCTACATGGCCATTTGCACTCTGCAGCCTGGTTGTCTTGCTGGGGCCTGCAGATGCACCGGCGTCACAGAACCCTTGACATATCTGGGTGGGGGTTTAGCATGCTGTGGGACGTTGAGTCACACATGCCTTGGTTACGAAAGCAAAGCCATGCTATTAGCACCTTGGCTACGGAAGCAAAGCCATGCTACAAGCCTACCCTGCTGCAGATGTGTTCGAGTCCGAGATCCGCCGCGCCTTCGGGAACAACCCAGACATCTCCAAGGCTCTGCGGCTGCTCAGGGAGGATGGTAAGCAAGGGTGGGGCGGTTGTCTCTGGGTATCCTGAACATGCTGTGCAGATCCTGCGAAGGCAGCACCAGCGCACCAAGCCAACCCCATACCTACGCACCGAGCCCATGGAGCAGCACCGGACACCCCTCAATGGTTTCAGAGGAGGCAGGAGAGGCAATTTCTCCCTGAGTCCATGGCACGTTGATTGCCTCAGCAACTCACCACACTGCATACTCCTGCCCTCTGCAGAGAGGCTGGTGCGTCAAGGCGAGGGCGGCCGCGGCACGCCCTTCTCCTACACCGCCACCGACAAGGGGCGGGCCGAGATCCTGGCCTGCAGGCAGAAGCTGGAAGCGGATGCTGCGGGTGAGCCTCGAGCAGCAGGAAGGATGGGATCGCGGGTTCAAAAACTGCTTGACTCTGCGAATGACGCCAAGGAGATTTGCTGGAGGTGTCACGAACTCCAGGGAAACTCAAATTTCTTGAGCCTTCTTTAATGCACATGTTATAAGTGACGCTCTAGGCAACTCTAGTATGTCCTTTGTAAGGCATACTAGAGTTGCCTAGAGCTTCATTTATACCATATCGTTACTCCAACAGGAAACAAAGCCTCAGCATAAACAGTGGACCCCGCCAGCAGACCTCACTTGCATGTTTCCCCATTGCTTTGTGCAGCCATGTCACGTCTCTTCGCTAAGCACAGCCCGCCACCACCACCAGCAGCCGAAGGCCCGCCAGTGGAGCTGCAGGCCTCCCCGCCAGGGCAGGGGGAGCAAGAGTGCCAGCGCAACTTGCAGGCACAGCCATCGGCAGCGGCCACCCGTGGTGATGGCAATAGCGCCGTCAGCAGGCAGCCTGCCACCAGGGAAGGAGTCTATTGGGAGGAGCAGCAGCAGCAGCAGCAGCCTAAGAAACAGCAGAGGGCCAAGCTGGGCTCCAAGGTGGCTGGCAGCAGCCCTGAAGGCAAAGATGAAGCTGCTGGCACAACACTTGATGCTGACACCGGGAGTGCTCCCGGCCCGCTTGGTGAGCCCGTGACTAAGGATGACCACCAGGGGAACGGCAGTAGCGGCAACGGTGCATGCCTGGCTGCAGAGCGGGGCACAGAGGGCAGCCCCCACAGCGACACACCAGCCCCGAGAAGGGCACCTGACCGACGCAAGCCTGTCAAGAAAGGCGGCAGGGGGGTGGGGAGGCCAAGAGATGACTTTGCGCTTGCAGCTGGAGGCAGGTCTGTGGATGAGCTGCCGTCGGGGTGGTCCCCGCCTGAAGTGATTGCAAGGAATTGGGAGGCGGTGGCACCAGGCAGCTGCAGCTGAGCAGGAGTCTGGCTTCTGCGGCAGTGGCAGCAGCAGTGGCAGAGGACATGGCAGGCAAGGCTTAGGTGCCTGGCTGTGCGGCAAGTCTGCTCTTAGTCAGAAGTGCAAGATGTCTGGTTGACTAGAGCTAGTGTAGAGTGAGATGCGCAGCAGGCAATTTGCAGCCGTAGAACAATTCTTCATGGACGGGTTGATGTTGGCCAGGCATAAGTTGATAAGTGTGAAATGGTTATTAATCTTGCATGCAGTCTGTTGCCTAGTGGAAGCGTGTGAGGAATGCGACTGGGTAGGGTGTGATGTAGAGAACTGCCAGGACAAGGCGTTTGATGGTGGTGCAAGATTTGGTCAACAGGCCAACTAAGTAGACAGAGGTGGGTTCATGCGTGGAACCCTGGAGGAAAGCCCTCCTTTGGTGGGCTTGCAGGACAAGAGTCAGTAGCAAGTTCTGGTGCTAGGTGCATAGGAACCACTTCCACTTTGGGACTGCAGCGTGGTGCGCACTACTCTCTTGCCAGTTGTGCAGCAGTTTGGGTGGGAGCTGTTTGCCTAGCTCAACTAGTCAGGTTCAGTGCTATCAGCAGTGTATTCCAAGGTCGTGACCTGGCACTACCACCAGGCATCTTTAGATCCATCTGGTTGATGTACCTTCCGATCCTGCTCCTGATCATCATGCTTTGCCTGATCAGACTGCTCTCTGAGAAAACCCTTGGAGGTTTGGCCTATGCGCTTCAAACCTGGCCACTCGAACATCTAGATCACCTACTAGTTTAACTGCCAGCCAGGTCCTAGGCAGTGACAGGTCTGTTAGCGTTCCATCCAAAGCTCTCCGCAAGACGCATTGTCTTCTTAACTTTGATTACTTGCAAAGCGGCCGATAAATGAAGTTCAAACGTTAGATGCACGTGCACCACAGCAAACACCATGCATCCAAGCGCTGGCTGCCGTGGCTGCTGGCTGTGGCGATCTTCACGCTGGTGCCTGTGAGTCTCACGACAACAGAAAAAATACTTAATTTGCAAAAGAGAAAAAGTTCCAGAACGGTGTACAAGCGCTGTTTACTGGTGCAGGTCTTGCATGGCACAGGCCTTGGAGCCCAGCTGCCCCACAGCACAACCTTAAAGCAGCGCACGGCCAGCAAGCAGCAGCAGTTCCTGGCGGCCCCAAAGCTGTGCCGCGCTCCATGCAAGAACGAACGAGTGCCTCAGCTTGAGCTGGTTGGCAGCTGGCCAGGCACCAAGAACCTTACTGGGCAGCACGTCACGCTGGCCACCCAGCTCAGCTTGGCACGGTGAGGTTGTGGGCTGGCAGCAGCACGCTTTCATCGCCCATTCTGCGCCTGTGGAGTGGTTGAGTTGGAGGCATATATTGCTCATGGTGCTGTGGATATCTCTGCTTAAAGCAGGGCATGTGCTTGCCAGGTTGGACAAGCTGGAAGCGCAGTGTACCGCCTGGCCGCACCCGCTGGTCGCAGCCGTTTATGTGCCATTGGTACGGGGCCGCATTCGCTCCCCTGAGGCCTCAGAACATGACGGCATTGCCCTGAGCGATGCAAGGAGGGACCTGAAGCAATTCCACAAGCGCATGCGGCAGCAGAAAGGTGGGTGACAACAGCGCCATATCAAGTCTTTTTGTGCTGCCTGTCTCCGCAGCCCTGGAGCCTGCCCAGGCGCACTGCCCCTGCGTGCTTAGCAGTCGATTGTGGGGCTCTCGTTATGACTCAGCTTGGTTCCCTCAGGTGTGACGGAAAATTCTGATGGATGCCAGCCGATGGCAGCGACTGATTCATTTGCCCTTCATGCGCAGGAGCATGTGACTTGCGCCTGCGGCTTTATTCTGAGCGCTGTGACAGCGCTACCAAGGCAGCGCTCTACCCTTTCAATGCGATGCGGAACCGGGCTTTGGACATGGTGCAGACTGAGGTGCCCAAAAAGCCTGCAACCTGGCTGTGGGGGTAGTAGTGATGCGATCTGGCCCGAGTGTTTTCGGCATTGCATGCAATCCACGCAGCAACAAGCGAGCAGGGGTCAAGCCTGCGATACTACTTGCATGATGCCAGACGCCATGCACGTTGTTGACACCTTCAATATTTCACCATTGTTCTTCTTCCCATCATGGAACCTTGGCTTGTCCCTGGTCCCTTATGCAGGCAGTCATGCAGCTTGATGTGGACTTCCTGGTCAGCAAGCAGTTCAGCAGAGACCTTGGCAAGCCGGCGAGCTGGGCAGCCTTGCGGCAACAGCTAGAGCTGACAGTGGCTGTGGTCTTGCCAGCTTTCGAGGCCAACCCGGAACTCTTGCGGGGAGGGGAGGCGTGGAACGAGCGGGAATTGAGGACAGCAGCAAACCTGACACAGCAGGCGGTGGAAGGTAGGTTGTCAATGGTGCGACATGTGCCCGTTGCTGCTCTGTGCATCACCAACCAGCAGGCAGCTGTCTCCTGGCATGAGGACCTGTTTTGTGCAGCTGAGCAAGTCCTCTGCAAAGCAGACCAGAGCGCAGCAGCAAAGGCGGCACCGGTGGCGCCTTCTTGCTGTGCTCCAGGGAATAAAAGCTGGATGGTCAGGCACTACAAGGCCGGCCAGGTGTCGCAATTTGCTGGCGCCAGGTTCCCCGAGGGGCACAAGTGCACCAACTACCGCGCCTGGGCCGGGGCCACAGACTTTTACAGCATCCATTATGAGGAGGTGCGGCAGGCGCGGCCATCAGGCTGAAGTGTTGGCATACATAGTCAAGCAAGTCGCAAAGCTATGTGGTCTTCCTTCCTCTCTTAAGAAGTGCTGCTCATGACCATATGTGGTGCCAAGCGGTGCAGGAAGAAATGTGCCTGGGGGGCGCTGTTTTTACTGAGGGCAGCTGATTCGGTTATGGCACCACCTTCCTACGGTCTTGCATGTGTGCAACTGCTCGTCCTGCTGTCGTGGTGTGTGTGGTGCAGGGCTACGAGCCCTACTCGGTCATGCTGCGCAGGCACGTGCCCTGGCATGATGAGAGATTCCGAGGGTATGGCCGCGACAAGGTGAGGGGAGTGCTGGCTCTGTGCTTGAGGCCCCTGGGCCCCTTGCCCTCACCTGCTAACCAGCTAGCAAGGCGCATGGGGGCCTTGTGCCCCAGCCGTGAGGGCAATCCCTGAGAGGCTGGTATAGTAAGGGCACTGAGCAAACAGCAAAAAGCCTGAAGTTTTGTGCATTTTGCTTGGGGAAACAACCCGAACACATATTTGCCTGCATGAGATGGCAGTTCTCACGCAAAGACTTGCAGATGTCAAAGGTGGTAGCGCTGTCCAGACCAGTGGAGATTTGCAAGCAAACAAGGCTAGTTGTCGGCAGGCCGCATGTAGGCGCAGATTTTGCCCCATCGGTGCGCGCCCCGGCCACACCATCCCCTAGCTGGTTTTGAGGGCTGGTCGACTGTGAGCCACCTAGCTGGCCGCTCGGCTGCCTGGTCGGCTTCAGGTGTGCCGTCTGCCACCAGCTGGCCCCACAACCCTCCCGACCTCCCTGCCCCTGTCTAGATTGCGTGCAGTGTGTGGGCTACCTGACGATGTGGTGGTGGGGCGTTAGGTTTGGCGTGCACCCTCGGGCGTGGGTGGTGCATAGCCCCCACCCCGACGGCCCCGCTAAGGCAGTGACCAGGGAGCTAGACCTCCATCAGGAGGTGAGCCGTGCTCCTGTATGTTTGTTCGTGTGGCTTCATGTGTGACAAGAACTAGACGGGAGCACTGGAACACCTAGTGGCAACGGGAGGTAAGCCATGCTAGCTGCGTGTGTTAAGAGTAGCGCTTCATCAGACAGGGGCAGCAGCCAATAGCCGCTGGTGTCATGGGTGAAAGGCATTGTAGATGTCTGTGCCTCTCCTTTTGGGTATGCTTGAAATTACCAGCGTGTACATGCTACCTGTCGTGGGATAAAAGGGTGGGTTGCCGGCCTGCCCAGCCGGGTTGTCACCTCCTAGACACCCCCAAGGCTGGGGTCCAAGTATATTTCCAGACAGGGGTGCCTGCGTCAAGCAGCACTGCTGCAGGCACTTGCCAACAAGTGGGCTTTGGCTGGCAGAGTGTCCAGCTTGCCAAATGAATGGTGTGGCATGCTTGCAGTTGAAGAACAAGTTCTATGAGGTGCGGGAGGAGCTGGCAGCGGGAAGTTACGTGCCAGCCACAGGGTTCCCGCAGCAGTGCTTGCTGCACAAGCAGCAGCACAAGTGCCGCAGGAAGGGCAGGTTTGGGTTCAGGACAGGCAGCACCTGAAGGCCGCCGCTAGTGCAGCTAGCATGAGATGGGGTTTTTCCAGGCGCCTGGGCGGCACGTCCGCCGTTTTGGAGGTGATCTTTTTGTGTGTATTTCTTTATTGGTCTGGCTGGAATGTTCTTGCTTTGCTTGCTTTCATAGGTACGGTTTTAGTTGAGTGTTCCTGAGATGTTCAATTAAATATTCAGTAAATGGGTTGCTCTGGTCGGCTGCCATTGCCGTGCTACAGGGGCTCATGTTGTTAGATTCTGTGCACACTACTTGTTTTGCATGGCACAACTGACTGCGTGACATGCCGCTCCTCAGTGCCTGTTGCAAACTCTGGATACACAAGAAGGAATACTTAACGAAGTAATCAACTCGCTCAGAACTGCACTAGATATCTTACACCCTAGCTGCTGACCTGCATGGAGGCTGCTGCCAAGAAAGTATGACAATAACATACTGAAAGCTGGAGGGAGGTCGGCAGAAACAGGAACGGAGCTAGGCAGTGGGGATGATGGCAAGCAAGCAGGGGAGTCCCAAGTCAGCACGAACAGCAGGCCTTAGATGCATCACCAGCAATGAATTCAACACAGACCCGAACTCAGCTTCACCTCCAGCAAAATATACAGGTTCTACCAGTCAGGCAGGCTGATCATGCCCAGAACTTGGGTTTCCGCTTGGGCATGAGATCTGCCAGCTCCAGCTCGTTGATCTTGGCTGCCAGGATGAAGTCGTTCTCTGTCAGACCGCCTGTAGCAGGGACACAGGGCCGCGTCATGCAGCTGGCAGGCCAGCCAATAACGTGTTACATCCAATCCTCCTCCACACAGGCTACGGTGAGGGCTCGCAGCCAGCACAATGCTACAAGCAATCATGGCAAGGGCTTTGCCGCACACGAGAGGTGAGACCTGCAGGGGGGCCCCCACCCCATCCAGTCGCTGCCTCCGCTCCCCCCTGCAACTACCCACGCAACTCCTCGCCCGCTAGCCAGCAGGTGCACAGGGACCCCTGTCATTTCATACATCACCCTCAAGCCTCCCCACATCCCACAAGTAGCCCTGACCCTTCCTCTTGCCTAGCCTGCCCACCTGCTGCGTGCGTGGTGACCTCGGCAACTGCGTTGTTGTAGCCTTGCAAATGGAGGTCAGGGTGGTGCCCTTCTAGCTCCGCTATCCGCCCCACCCTGCATGACAGCCATGGCCGTTCAGCACTTGCGCATTGCGGTCTGCCTGCGCCAAGACGTAGGTTAACCCTAGATTGGGGCATGGTCTTGCTGCCTTGCTCTGTCGAATGCATCCGAGCCCCTCAATGTTTCTGGTGGTCAATGCAAAAGGAACTGCATGCCGCCACGCACAGGCGGGTACAGGTGCAGGACTTAGCCGTGCAAGCCCCCCCCTCCCCCTGGATGCACCTGTGGAACAACCCCCTTCCCCTGATGCACCTGTGGAAGAGCTCAAGGCCGGACTTGAAATTCCGCACTTTCCACTCGTAGGCAATGCACATCACGCCGCCTGCGTTTCTGCGCACCTTCCAGCCAGGTACCTGGCACCAAAACATGGTCACACCCCTGAGTCCCGACCACCCACAAAGCTTGCACGCTGCAACCCAGCTGGCCAGCCAGGCAGTCTGGAACTGGCCCCCCCAGCTTGCGCTACTGCACCACTGCTGCACCCTCCAGCAACCAGCCCCCACAGTTTGCTCTGCTACTCCCCAGCTACACCCTACAGCAGCCTCTCAAAGCCAGCAGACACTTTTGCAGAGACACGCAAATGTGGCATGCACACTCAGCTCAGCCTGTCTTGCAGACTGGTCTCACCTGCATGACCAGCTTGTTGACCTCGCTCTCACTCAGCGGCTTCACGTCTCCCTCACAGGGGATGCACCGCTTGTTTTTCAGGCCCACAATCTCACCGATCTTGTCAGGGGGCCTGCGGCCACACCACACAGTCCCCGCCGTCGGATCAGCAGGTCAATACGCAGCCAAAGTGACACGTGCAACTTGGTACCCGGCTTGGTCCTGGTGAGGGCTGCGGCTGTTTTCAGGCCTCCTAAAGCCTGGGTGGGATACTCCAGGGTGCCCACATGTTGAAGAGTGACACCCGCTGGCAAGTTGTGGCCACACTCTGGGCTTCCAATACCCATGCAGCAGCCTTGGATGCACGGCAGGCCACACCCCGCTGCCGCCCTCACTTGATGATGTGCTCGGTGTTGTAGTTGCCCAGCACCTTCTCCCCAAAGTTGCTCCCCAGCTCGCCGGCAGTCGGGTCCCGAGCACCAAAGTCCTGCGGAGTTCATAACCAAACCGTGCTGTGCTGCAGCACTCTCCTTTGCAGGGGGCCCAGAGGAGGTTTCGGGCTTGAGTTGTTGCTAACCCCAGGTCACTAGACCTGGCTTGGCAGTCCGCAAGCTGGGCGGGAAAGGGAGGCTAGAAGGAGGTAATGTTGCGGAGCAGCCATACCTCGCCTAACAGGGACCTCTCCATATTTGCATCCATGGCAAAGACCCGTACGCCCGCCCTGCGAGGCGCTGCTGCCGCTGGTTGCCTGCTGGCAAGTGTCGGCCGCAAGCCCTGCAAACATACAGGCGGCGCGCCCTCATAAGCAACCTCCCCTGCCACCTATTTGGTCGATATCAATCGCATAGTCTTTAAACTAGTGCCGATTGGTAGGACTAGGGCGCCCCGCGGTTGCCAGGCTGCAGCTAGCTATCCTTACCTGCAGACTGGCCGACCTGCCACCCAGCAGCTTGCCTGCAAAACACAAGGAGGCTCCAATAGTCTAGTACCAAGTCTTTTTAGTATTTCCTCATCCACTTGCCTGTATTGCAAGCAATGTACGCACCAGCGGTTGCTCTCATGGTCGGTCGCTACTTGGGTCCCCAAGTCAGTAGTGCAACCAGGGGAAGCAGCTCCTAGCTCCTTTATCTAGCAGAGATTTAGAATAATTTGAGTTAGGAAGTCATGCATTGCAGGGGACGCTCTTTGCACTCGTTATCAGGCACTACAGCACAGGTACTGCAAGCTAGCCACAGAGCTGCAAGGACTCCTCCTGGGCTTCTGGCTACTTGGGATCAATTTCAGCTGACCGCATTCGATTTGCACCGGTCAGGATGGCTTTCAAGGTGCAGGCTTTCCGCGGTGTGTCCACCATGCGAGCTCCAGCACCCACTCGGGTCACCATGACTCGCACAAACTTTGCCAGGCTTAACATCCGCACACAGCGTCCGGCCAACTTGCAGTCTGAGTTCCTATCACCTGTGGCAGCTATCAAGGGCCTCTGCGCCTCCTTCTCACGTACGTATTTCTTCGTTCAGTGTTGTTTCCTCGCATCACTTGCTTCTGCCTCCTGCGCTTGTCTGGTGATTTTCGCCTGTACCGGCCTTGGAGCCCTCACCCCGTGTGACGTTTGCTCCTGTCTGCAGAACTTGTGCTGGAGCCAGTGCGTCAGGCGTGCCGGTCCCTTGGCATGCCACTGATAGAGGTGCGGTGTTGCCTTCGTAAAGCAGCTACCCGCTGTCGTAATAAACGCGTAAAGACACACAGCACGTCGCTCACGAGCAACTTGTTGAGGCTGGGACTGAGGCGTTCAGCACACTTGCATGCTGCAGGCCAACAAGAAGAAGGGAAAGGGGTGCACACTGGAAGGCAGCCGCAGGTGCGAGCAGGCGAAATCAATCTAGGGGTAACGGCAGCAGGCTGGCTGCGAACGGCTCGGCGCCGTGGACTGCTGCCTTCTGTCGCCTGACAGCATTAGAACGCTCCCGGTGCTGGTGTGGTTCACCTGGAGTATGACCTACTGCACAGCTAAACTCTTTGCAGGAGCCAGGCCACTGAGGCTGTGCCTGCAAACGGCCGGTGAGCGCGTTGTGGGCCCTGCCGTGTGCAGGAAGCGCGCTCGTGTATCCGGCTTTCGCACCCGCATGGAGACTGTCGGTGGCCGTAAGGTGCTGGCGGCCCGAAGGGCCAAGGGCAGGAAGGTGCTGTGCCCGGCAGCCAAGCCCCAGCGGAAGGCTCAAAAGCCGCCCAGGCGCCCGGGCATGTGATGAGGTGACTAGATGCACCGATAGCGGCGGCGGCAGCAGCAGCAGCAGTGTCAGCGGGAGTGGTTCTGGCTAGCGCAGCCCCAGTGGCAGCAGTCGTATTGGTAGCTAGCTGGCATAGAAAACGAGCCGTGGTGGTAGTTGGCACCTAGGACTGACTTGCCACCTCGCTCTTGGCTGTGGGATCGCCTTTGGTCAAATCTGCCTCACGTGCCTCGAGCATGTGATCCCGCAGCGTACATGGGCTTCACCTCGGCAATGGTGCAGTGGTTGTAGCTTGAAGCTATGAAAGTTTCGGTTTGATTCCAGAGCCAATGGTGAGGAGCCACAGTGGAAAGGCAGGGAAGCCTCAAGGGTGGGACTTGATGTTAAGAGTCTTGGGGAAGTGCTTGTGGCTGACGTGTTAAACAACAAGGGCTGGTACCAAGACACGGAGGAGGCAGGGAGCACTTACAGACAGAAGTGGTGAATGAACCAGCGTAAGGTAGCTAGGTAACAACTTGCTAGCCTGACTCGCAGGTCAGCCTACTTGTACAGAGCACTCATAATCCCACTCAGGTATACTAGGAACAGCATGCACAGGCAGAGCAAGTAGGCCCCACGTACCCTGCACTCAGCCCTGGTAGTACAACGCACCCCTCACTCTCCTCCGTACGCACAACTTGCTAGCAACAACAACAAATACCTTCATGCCGCCGACACTTGACACTCACAGACCCCGTCACAGCAGATGAGGGCAAAGCGCACTAAGCGGCACATTGTAATGGGGGAGCATTCCCGCTGGCGATGGCACATATTCCAGGGGCAAGAGCAGGAAGAGAAAGGGAAGCAGGCGCTGATGGCTACATCAGCTTGAGCGCAGATTCTCAAACAAAATCGTACAACCTGGCTGATGTATATAACACAAGAAAAAGCTGGCCTCATCTGTGAGGACGTGGGGTTCCAACGCTATCTAAAAAAAGCGCAAAACTGCACCCCAGGCAATCCCACACATAAGCTGCCTTCCTCGGCGACACCATATGCACGATTGAGATGAAGCAACCGAGGAAATATACTGCACAAGCGGGGCGCACTCTCCACCTTGGTGGGAAAGCCCACCACGCCGCCAGCGCCGATGTGTGTCGGGCCAGCAGACTCACCTCAACAAAGTTCTACACACATTGGTAGGCAATACTGCCTCCACCCCTTTGTGTCACTCCCCTGCACATGGGCGGCGGCGGGTATACCGGAGCAGCTATATGATCCAGAATCCCGCAATCGTCCCTCGTGACTGCCTCCCACCCAATGCAGGTCCACCGCGCCATGCCAGTTACACGGCACTGCACTGAAGGCGCCTCATCACAGCCGCGCCCGAGGCTCCTGATGCTGCTGCAGTAGGTCCAGGGGCGGGTCGAAGGCGCGGTGCAGCACATCCTCCAGCCGCTCCGCCGCCAGGATCTCCAGCGACTCGCGCACCTCGCGGGGCACGTCCGCCTGCGGGCACCCCCAAGAAGGCACTTATTTCACCCTAGCCGCCGGCTGTGTGGGAGGGTGGTGCAGCAGCCCCGGGTGCTCCTTGAACGGCAAGGCCCTCTGCGGTGCCTGCTGGGAAGAACGGGACCGGCAGCCAGCCCACAACAGGCAGGACCAGCCAGCCGGCCGTGTGGGTGGGGGGCCGCAGCTGCCCAGTGCCAGCATCGGCTGGCGACACGGCGGGGTGGAGAGAATGGCCAAGGCACCGTGGCCAGGCGAGGCAACAGGGGCTTGGGATGGGATGCACAGATAAAGCGTTCAGCAGGGGGCCACACCCAGCCGGCGGGCACACCAGGATCCCTGCAGCATGCCACCCACACCACATGGCCTTACGAAGCATGATCCAAGCAAGCATTGGTAAATCGTAGTTACACAGCTCACCCACTGCCCCTGTCACTCTACCCTACCCTTGGCTGTGTTCCCATCACGAGCCTTGCCCCAGCAGCAGCCAGCGCACCTGCACGTCCCGCATGTTGCGCGCGGGGACGATGACGCGCGGCATGCCTGCTGTGTGCGCTGCCAGCAGCTTCTCCTTCATACCCCCCACAGGCAGCACCAGGCCGCGCAGCGTCAGCTCGCCTGCACCGACAACACAGGCCATGTGCTGACAATGCCATGCCAACCGAGGACAGGCCAGCGCAGGTTAGCATCCCCTTGGACTTGGGAGTCCCTGCCCAGGAGCGGGCATCATGTTTCCACATATAAAAGCTGTGAAAACTGGATGCTTTGCTCTTCTGCCCATGTCCACACAGCTGAACCTGGTCTACCGCAACAAGCAAGTGTAGGCAGCACACACATGCGACAGGGACACTGCCCGCATGGGCGCCCCTCAAATCCCTCCCTGCCTATCAGCACTGACCGACCCATGCACCCGGCAACTTGGGACATTCACTCACTCGCTCACGCCCTCGCTCTCCCCTCCACCCACCTGTCATCGCCGTGTCGGCGCGCACGCAGCGACCAGTGAACAGCGACACCAGCGCCGTCGCCAGCGTGACCCCGGCGGAGGGGCCATCCTTGGGCACAGCCCCTGCTGGCAGGTGGATGTGCACGTCCCAGGAGGTGGCGGGGCAGGTCGGGCCCTCCGGCAGGCCGAGGGCGCCGGCGTGGGCTCGCACCCAGGACAGCGCGATGCGCGCGCTTTCCTCCAGCACGTCACCCAGCTGGCCTGCAGCA
>BBXU01000111.1:0-36671 GCA_001598975.1 Parachlorella kessleri
CGCTTGGCAGTGGGAGGCACGGGCAACCTGGCAGGGTTTATCTATTCCTAAGCAGGGGGGCAGAGGTTCACACTTAACTCGCCAGGGTCAGCCAGTGTGGCTGACCCTAGGAAGACCCAAGCAATTGTCACCATGCAAAGGTATTGTGCGGAGGTTGTGCTTGCTCGGACTTGCTAAACACCGCCCTCACACTGCATGCAGGTGTTTGATGTTGAGACGTCCGAGTCCCGCACGCTGTATGATGCCAACCCAGGCGGCTGGGATGCGATCGATGGGGACCACAACAAGTGGGTCACGCTGCTGGGCCTAGACGTGCTGCACCAGGGTGAGTCATCCAAACGGTCCCAAGGCAGCTGGCCGAGGCAACATGTTTTTGTTTGTTGTGTCTCACTGGCGGGACTTGCGGCAGCATGGTCAAGTGGCATACACTTGTATACACCAGACCAGACTAGCTCTAGCTGGCTGAGGGGCCGGGGGAGAGTCCTGGCATGCCTGGAGGAGAGGGACGTTGCTGGATGTCCATGACTAATACCTTGGGGCCAAGGGTGCACACGACTACCAAGGGGTGTGCTGCTGCTATCAGCGCTGGCCCATCAAGTCTGGGCTCTCAGCTCAGCGACTGGGTGTGCCCACCCTCGGCTCGGTGCTGCGCCGGTATATCGGTTCCCGCATGCGCTCAGGCTGCTGTGTTGTGCCAGCCAGCCCCGGCAGCCGCGCTCACTGCCCTCTGGGGCCCTGCCCTTAGTGGTCTGCCCGCCTGCCTGCTGTGATGCTGCGCAGTGGGCGTGGTGGTGGTGGGGGACAGCATCGGGCAGCTCCACTTCCTGGACCCGCGCCTGCCGCAGCCGGTGGCCAGCACGCTGGTGCACAAGAAGGGCACCAAGGCAGGTTGGCAGGGCAGCCACAGGGGCCTGCAGCGCCCCTTCAAAATGTGCTCTCTAGGTGTACCACCACCCCTTGCTCGTGACGCCATCCCATGTCGGCGAGCGGTGTGCTGCCCACATTGCCCCAGAGGGTCGCACTGAGGCCCAGCCGAAGCCCACCTGATGCCTTTGCCGGCCCAGCACACTGCGGCTGCTGCGGCTGTGTCTGCTACAACCTCCGTGCAGGTTAATAGCATCGGGTTTACACCTACTCGGCTGAAGGCTCAAATATCTCTGCTTCTGCCAGTAATGTTGGCACTGCCCCTGCCCCACTTCACTGTGCAGGTTACCAGCGTCAGCTCCAACCCCCTGGACAGCAACCTGCTACTAACTGCCGGCAACGACTACCAGGCTCGCCTGCTGGACGTGCGCAACTTGACAGGAGGTGGGCGAGAGAGATGGGCCCTTCGGTGCCAAGCTGGTTGGAGGCCCCAAAGGGTGGGAGTGCACGCTATTACTGCCAGCCTGGCTATCCCACACGCTACGGGGCAACGTGTTTGCGCATTTCTAGCTTTCACAACGACTGGCTAGTTGTGCCTGGCCGTGGCATGCCCATGGTGACGCCCCGCGCTCTGCCTGCTGTGCCTGCCTGGGCGCAGACGCCCCCGCGGACCCCAAGGGCAAGGCGCCGGCCCGGGGCGCCTCCGCTGCCCCCCACCCCGCCCAGCTGGCCAGCCTGGCCCACACCAAGGTCATCAACTCCGCCTACTTCAGCCCCGTCAGCGGCCGCAAGATCCTGACCACCTGCCAGGACAACCGCATCCGGGTGTGGGACTATGTGTACCGCACGGACCAGGTGGGCGAGGCGGGACGCACACAGGGTGCTGCGTATCTCTAGAGTCCACACCCCGTGCGTGTACTTTTCCTCGTGCAGTGCTCGAATAGGAAAGCATGGGGTACGTCAGGTGTGCTGTCAGGGACGTGATGGTGCCTGTGCGGGCAGCAGTGCATCATTCAACTGCTCGGTACGAGGATCAGATGGGTTTGCCGAGAAGTTGTGCTGTTCCAGCTAAACTTGTGTTGTTCTGGATTGGGGCGGCTTGGCACAGCACTTGGGACCCCTGGAGGCAAGCCTCCGTCTCCTGGGCAGCTGGCTGGCCACACCTGTGCCTGCCGCTTGTTGGGTGGTGCAGACGGCCGACCGGGAGATCGTGCACTCCCAGAACTTCAACCGCTACATCACCCCCTTCAGGGCGGAGTGGGACCCCAAGGACCCAGCAGAGCGCCTCATCATCTGCGGCAGGTGGGTGCGGGGTTGGGCAGTTTGGGAAGCGCAGTCCATACTGGCCCACCTAGTAGGGGCAGGGCAGGCCCTGTGTGTGGTGCCACGCTGGGCATTTGCAGGATGAATGTCAGCTGAAGCTGCAGCAGCAGCAGGTGGCTGCCGGGTGCTGGGGGGCCCATGCCGGGTATGGGCAACAGCCAAGCTCACTTGGGTGCTCCACCAGAGACCTCAGCCCTGGGAGTCACTCCTCGAATGGCCAGCTGTGCAGGGAAACGAATACCTTAGGCAGCCCCTCCCGGCAGGCATCTTTTCACCTTGGTGCGGCACCTTCCGGCCAAGCCAGCCTGGCCTTCCAAGTAACCCACCCAGCGCCGCTACAGGCCCCCCCGGGCCCTCCTCAGCTGCTACCTACCTCAGCAACCCCCCTGCTCGCCCATCCGCCTGCCATGCCGCAGGTACATCAGCGAGGACTTTGGTGGCGTGGCCCTCCACCCCATCGACCTGCTGGATGCCGCCACCGGGGAGTTGGTGGGGGAGCTCATTGACACCCACCTGACCACCATCACGCCCGTCAACAAGCCCCACCCCACCCGGGACGTCCTGATCAGCGGCAGCTCCCGCTCGCTGTACGCCTGGCACGCTGTGCCGCGGGAAGGTGAGTGGCTGGTGTCGGCTGGGTGCTGCGAGGGTGTGGGACCGGGCTACCCCAGGAAAGGCAGCAGGGGGGCTGAGATAACCTAGGGGGAGGGGTTGGGGCCACTTCTTGCGCCATGCAAGAGCTGCAGACCGACCAGATTGTAGCCGTGAGGTGCTGCCCCAGCTGCTACACCGTTTCGCCTGACCGACATAACAGATCTGCAGTTAGGGCTACCTGCAGTCATGCCCTTGTGTAGGCCCCTTGCGTGGCCATGCCTGTTGATCTGTTTGCCGACTTGCAGATGAGTGTGGTACAGTATGGTCTAAATCTAGCGTACCGCCACCTGATTGCTGTAAGTTGCTGCTGCGCTGAGTTCGTGCCCCGCAGATGAGGAAGACGCAGCTGCGGGACGGTCTGCCAATGGCGACGTGCGGCAGCAGCGACAGCGGCAGGCTGGGGATGATGCGCCACTGGGGCTGCAGGTATGTCGTTCTGCTGTGGTTACCGTGCAACCTAGGCTTACAATCTGGGTGGCACGTGTGCATATCAACAGCTGGCAAGGCTGGATGCAGGGTGGAGTGGGGCGCTTGCCTGGCCAACACAGAGGCTTGGTAGTATAGCCTTCGCCAAGCTTGTTGGCCCTCGTAAATTGAGGCGCATAGATAGTGCGCCTCAATTTGTGCCATGGTACTGTCATATCCCGGTTGACAACTGGGCCCCAGACATTAGGGCATGACCCACATGAGCTGAGGTGACCAGCGCATGCCTGCTTGCAGTTTTCTGGCGATTTTGTTTTCTTTGATGCTGACGAGGATGCTGACTCTGCCAAGAAGAAAAAGAAGGGAGGCAAGGCAGCTGGCGGCAAGGCAGGCACCGAGGAGTCACTCGCACCAGCTGGCAGCAAGGCGGCCAAAGGCAAAGCAGCGGCCAGCAAAGCAGCTGCTGGGGCAGCGGGGCAGGCTAGCGGCAGCAACAGCAAGCAGCAGAAACGGCGACGAAAGAAGGATGAGAGCGACAGTGACAGCGACTGAAGACCAGTTTTACTTGCGTGACACAATTTCAATGAATGATGTGGGCCTCGCTCCCTATTTAGGCAATTTTCCGCCTTTTCTTCTCCAGTGATCTGCAGGGCAACTGGGTGCCGACAAAAGATAGGTCGTTGCATGGCTGTTGGGGCATCGTCAGCGCTCCTAGTTGTGTATTAGGTGCCTGTCTTCCTAGTATTGGAAGTTCCCCTTCTAGCAACATCACGCGCTGCTGTTGCTGTAATCCTTTTGTATTGTGTTTGTGTATTTCTGACAATTTAGCTCTGACGTCACATGTGCAGGCAAACCCCTTTCTGCTACCAGCATGCCTGCCAAGACAATATGTATGCAACTGTTGCAAGTGAACCCTGTACTGATTAGGTTGCAAGGCATCGACCTTGTAACGGCGGTCCCAGGAAACTGTGGGACCAGGAAACAGCTCTACCATGCACACTCGTGCCACACAAAGAAACACCGTGATCAACACAAACCCATCCAGAGCACCAAATACGGCATACCGCCGACAGCACCAACACCTGCACCTTCTGCACACAGCTGCACCTCCTGACTGGTGATGCGCAACCCAAGCATGACAAACACCCCCAGCAGGAGGCCTGCCGGGCATCAGGGACAAGCTGCAGTGCGGCACCGACACCAAAAGGGCAACTAGAAGCGCCTGGAGTAAGGCGCCTCGGGTAGTTTGCATCACAACGAGGAAAAGCAAGGGCGTGAGCCATGGGACCTGCCTGTCCCTTTACAACTGACCCAGCCGCCCTCAAGACCCTAGGCTTGGTGGACAGCACCCTTGTGCCTAAATCTCTGAGATGTCGTCAAAGTCGATGTAGTCGTCGTTCTCCCCACCCTCCTCATCGGCAAATGTGTCTGTGTCGTTCACACGGATGTTGTCCGGCAACTCCCCATACGCCTTCAGCGAGCGCGCCTCGTCAGCCATGTACCTGCACAGGCGGTGGGGGGGGGCACGTAGCGGTCAGAAGGTCACTACTAGACTTAAGCTACCGAATACACAAGCTAAAATTCCCTCTAAGCTTCCCAGAAGCCTGAAACCGGCTGGCTTGAACCTCAGATATCTCCCCACCTGTTCCACGGCTCTTCACCAATTCCACTGTTCGTTCGCCGCTGTAACTACGCTTATTCCCCGCTTTGGGTCTGCTTACCTGCGTGGCTGCGTCAGTCATGGGGCAGCACGGCAGCCACGGGCCCTGGCTGTCCGCTAGGCTGTGCTCAATAAACTCCGCAGTGGCCCAGCTGCCTTACAAATGCCCGCCACTCCACTTGCCCTCCTGCACTCCTCGTAAGCAGGTTGCTGAAACCTTTTACAAGAAAACTCAGAAAACTCACTTGAGGATGACATCCGCCTTCTCGTCCTGGTAGTCTCGGAGGCCGACCAGCACAATGTCCCCCGTGTTCACCCACACCTTCTTCCTCATCTTGCCACGGATATGGCATAGCCGCTTGACACCGTCCATGCAGTAGGCTTCAAGGCGGCCATTGCCAAGCATGCGTAGCACTTGGGCATACTCTGCAGGTCGGCGAGCATCTGATCAACGGCCAGCGGTGCCTGCTGCAAGACGCCTCCAGGTGCAAACAGTTATCCTGAACAAGCCTCTTCTAACGGCTACCAGTCTCTTCCTCAAGCCTGCCCCTGCCCCTGTCGCAGGCTCTCCTCCAAGACTGGCCTGCAGGCTTCAGCTGTGGGCGCGTGCAGCTGAGGCAGCGCTTGTAGCCCCGCACCGGCTCCACTGACCTTGGCCGTCCTCCTTGAAGATCAGCTCACGCTTCTCGTCGCTCTCGTTCTTTCCACGACGACGATTCTTACCACCCTTTCCCTTATTCTTCGGCATAGCTGCTTCTACTGCAGAGCCACCTTTGTCTGGAAGTCAGTACAGATGCTGACCAGAGGTAAGCACGTCACACAAGTTTGGCTTGCTGTCTGGCACAAGCGGTGATGGTGTTCAAGAAACACACTAGCACGTTGCTTACAGCTTGAGCACTCAAGCGTGCAGTGGCAACTTAAAAGAGGGCTCAGAGGGCAAACCAGCTTGAGATGTGCACCTCGTTGGCGCCTTTTTCCTTGGGGGGGCGGCCGTCTGAAGCACAGACAAAGAAGTATTTGATTCTAGAGACTGGACCATATGATATGGAGTATGGTCTATAGAACAGTCCTGTACACCACATGTCATCTGACGATACGGCCATCAGCTGCATTGAACCTTGGACTGGTAGCAAAAAGCTGAACAACGAGGCGGAGCTGCAGTGTGTATAAGTCGAGGCTGCAGACTGCAAGCTCAAGGACTGTCACATAGAGATGGCACTAAGACCCAATAGCAGCAGGGATCCAGCCTTTACCGAGCAAGACCTGCAGGGACGCCTGCTGAAAGCTTAAGGTGGTGGTCGCAGTGGAGATTGCACTACGACATAGAGATGCCTGGCTTGCCGCCAGTGAAAGCTGTGGCCGTCCCCACCACAGCATGGCAGTTGAGGTTGACGAAATCCGCTTCAACTTGCCAGCACCAGCTTGAAAAGAATCTGGTGTAAAGTCTTCACTGGGTCTTATCGCCCTTACACGGGTTGGGACACGGCAGGCTCTATTTGACAGCGGCAAAACAGAGGCCGCGCACAGCCTGCATATTTGCCCTAGCCAGCACCTCTTCACACGCTGGCGTCCAGGCAGGCATGCCGTCCAGGCCCTGCTGCCGCCGGTACTTCTGCTCCTGCCAAGGCAGCAGGCCATGTAAAGAGGATGAGTCCCTACACCTGTCCCTCTGTGGAAGGGCGCCTTTTATGCAATCGTAAAGTTTGGGGTGCAGCTCAGTGTGCAAACAGGGTGTGCACGTGCGCGCACATTCGCTTCGCATGCTTGTGCAACCGAGCACAACTGACCTGAAGGTAATGTGAACAGGCAGAAGTGCAAAGGAGCTGGGCATGCAGCGAGCCAGCCAGCCAGCTAGCCAGCTGATGCAGTCTAGCTCAGGCAATCCTTGCCACACTGCAGCCGCCCTTACTTGGAGGTAGCGAGTGTACAGCGTGTCGCCCTGCCCAGCAATGACCACCACCAGGCTGCCTTGCTCGAGCCCCGCCCACAGCTGCGCTAACCGCGAGTCCCAGACCCGCAGCACAGCTGCCCGCTGGGCTGCCAGCTCAGGCGACTGGTACAGGGCCGACGGCTCTGGCTGGCAGGCTTCGCGCATCGCACCAACCCTGCAGCAAGACTCTACCTCAGGTCGGCGCCGTTACTCACCACGCTGAGGAGTGACCCGCAAAAAACACATGGGATTTTGCACCATGGACATGGCACGGTTCTATATTTAACATCCAACAAGTACTAGGCCAAGAGCTGGCGGTGCATAGGGCATGCGGCTGGCTCCGATGGGGGGCCGCATCATCAAGATACCACACCCAGCCCCAACCACAGCAGCAAGAGCAGAAGCCTGCCTTGCCTGGCTTCATAGGCCCTGTGGAGGTCGAGCACCTGGCCCCACACCAAGTCGCAGCCAGGCTTGCCGGCTTCCTTGGCCACGCCCTGCCACACCGCCTCATCGCCCTCCGCCACCACTGCAATCACCACACGAATAGCTCATCACACTTCACACGGCCATGCCACGGCGGAGGCTGGGGCAATGGCAGCTCGGCATGCAGCAGGCTGGCAACAACACAAGGTGCTTTGGCACGACAGCCTCCTCCTATTCCCAGGCTGCAGGCAAGTAACGAAAGTGCAAGCGAGGCGCAATCCTACACCGCTGACGATCCCCAAGCAGGCCAACCCAGGACACCGGGGCAGGCGCCTGGCAGGGCGGGCCCTGCCAGGCATGCCCTGGATTCCCACCCACCCGCGCTGCAGTTGCCGGCGACAAGTCTGTTGAGCGCCGCCTGGCTGTCCACTAGGGTGCAGCGCCTGCAGCAGACGGCACCAGGGAAAGGCACACTATAACCACGCGCTCTACAGCATGCATGCTGCCAGTCCAGCTTGGGCAACAAGGTACATCCAGCCCACTTCAGGCCGTGCTTCTCCCAGCCAGTGGGTCATGCATGCCAACCTCCGCCCAGCTGACTCCAAAGCATCAAGCACACACCCCCTTGATGCCTCTGGGACCCCAGACCTGGGACGCATCCGCGCACCCTCCCAGACCTGGCAGCCGTGCGTATCACCCACATCTCATCACCTGTCATCATCCCAGAGCTTGTCCATCGGCAAGTTTTTCCACGGGTCCCATTGCGGGTCGGTCAAGACCCTCAGGATTTGCAGCAACCCCTGCTGTAGGCCCCTGTCGGGACCCTATCCCTAGCATACCTCGAGCGCCCCCCCCCTCCTTCCCAACCCCAACCCCACCGCCACCCTACCCCACCGCCAACCCTCCCACCCACCTGCCATGCTGCGTGAGCACCTCCATCAGCTTGTCGCCCGACTCGCTGCTCCCCGCCCCATAGCTGGGCCCCCGCTCAATCTTGAGCAGCGCCAGGTCCATGGCTGCCTTGGCATCTTCCACAGGGTCGTGAGACTCTGCAGGGGCCGGCCGGGGCGGTGCAAACGTACGTGATGCGGTCGGCGACGCATGCCATGCACATGGGGGCGGTGTGGGACGACCTAGTCCAAAGCAGAAGCCGGTACTGCTGCAAAGGCAGGGAGCCTACCACCCCTTGCTGACATGCCAGGTGCCGGTAACATCAACAGTTTAAAATGGCCCCAACCCTTCCGCATGCACGGCCGCCATGTGGTCATCCCACTAAAAGCCAAGCCCCAGCTGTATGCTGCCCTGGCTCAAAACGCCCTCTGTCGGACGGCCCTTTTGCAGAAGAGCTCATGGCAACGCGGCCAACGTGGCAGCATGCTTTTCAGCTTTCTAAGTGCACGTGGCGAGCCTCAATCAAATTCTGGGATAACAAGAGCAGTACCCGCCACGCCCCCCGCACCTCGCTGTATGGTGCGCAGCAAGTGCCGGCTGGCCAGCACACGCAGCGCTGACTTGTATGGCAGGCCCCGCGGGTGGGGGAACATCACAGACGTGTCCAGCATGTTAGCATGGATCACCTGCAGGGCGGGGCAGCCTATCCTGAGATGACATAACTCCATGACGCAAGGGAGGACAGCCCCATGCACACCTCGGGCTTCAGAAGTGTTCAGGAGAGAGGGAGCACAGTCCACTGCCCACTGCAAAGCGTATTGCGGGGTGTGTGTGTGGAGGCCAGCGCGTGGCTGGCAGCACAAACCATCGTCCGATTCAGGCCAGCAAGGAGGCTGTTGACCGTAAAGCGCTGGGCATCAACTCGCAGGCTTCAGCTGCCAGCCAATCGCAGCCTAACTAATCCAGCCATGCAGCATGCTGCGCCTGCTGTGCGAGCCAACCCACCCGCAGCGCCTGCAGGTCGTTCTCGCCGCTGTGTGTGACCAGCAATGTCTCTGCTGACACCACCGCCAGCAGCTTCTGCTGCACGTCCGGCAGGCGGGTGGTCACGCCGCTCAGCATCTCCTCGGTGATACCTACAGACGCAGCGGCGCCCAAGCGGGGGAGGGGGGATTCCTTAGTATCCAGCACGAGCCACACGCCCGACACACAAGAACCCCCTGTCACCCAAGCGCGAAACCATCACGACAATGCTGCTAACGGCCCCTACCTGACATTGTGTCGACCCCTGACCAGGGCTACCGCCGCATAGCCACTCAAACGGAGCAGCTGTGAGAGGGGCCTCTGTCAAGCCGGACGCCCTCGAACCGAAGCACAAAGCCTCTGGGTGGCCCGGTGTATGGGCGCATGCCTGCAAAGCCATCTGCATCAGCCAGCTATTTCCAAGAGCCTAGCCAGCGTGCGGCCCACCTGAGTAGCGCGTGTTGTAGTCGGTGATGGGGCGGTCAGGCACAACCAGCTCATCCAGGAGCACCTGCAAGCCGTAAGTGGCAGGCAGGCAGGCAGGCAGGCACTGGGCCTGCGCCCCGATGCATACGGTGCTCCAGCCGTGTACCCTGTCAATTTGGGCACGTCTATCATGTGAAGGCAGGCTGCCTGATGCGGGAGCCGCGATTACAGCCTGTGACATTGGCACGACAAAAGCACCCCCTTGAGCATTCACCGAACCATGAGACCCCACATACATCCACAGGTGCCGTGAAACACATATCTGTCTATCCGTCATCTCCTCCTTGTCGCCAGCAGGATGCACAGGGAGACGTCACGTAGCAGCAGCTGCACCAACGCTTGGTAACGGCGGCAGCCGCACCGGCACCAGACCTTACCTGCCCCGTCTTGTCAATCACTGTAGCCCGCGTCAGCTCAAACCCCGCCTCTGTGATGCACATCTCACAGTCAAGTGCCACCATGTCATGCTTTGGTGCCCCTGCACATGCAGGTGCCGGACCGGCAGTCAGTGGTGAGTAACAGGCCAACCTGTCGCCAGTGGAGGCATGACACCCGATAGCCATCGACCGCTCAGTGCTCGATCTGTTGAGAAGTAAGAATTTGATCCCACCAAAATGAGTAAGCCGACGCCTAGGAACCAACACCCGCATAGACAACACAGGGAGCCGAGTAGCCTATGGTACATCTGCGCAACCTAGCCAAGTCCGCTGGAATGCCGCTTCCCCACCCCGTCAGACACGGCCGGCAGAAGGCGCACCAGGAGAGCACTCATAACATCACCCACCTCCGCAGGGCTGCGTGGCGACAAACCCCTCCGGGCATACCATCTCCCCCGCCTCGTTCACTTCCGGCAGCGGGTAGCCGTGCTGGCGCATCTCCTCCAGCGTCATTACGTAATGGGAGGGCGGGAAGGGGCGCAGCACCCGCCGCAGCGCCACGGGCGGCGGCGCTGCTAGGCTGGCAAACTTGGGCGCCTGTGGTGGCGCCCGCCCTGGGCAGGCAAACTTTGGTGCTTGCAAGCCGGGCGGGTCCTCCTCCTGATCCAACGCAGCATGAGATGCTGCGCTGCGCTGCTCCTTGGCTTCAGGACCTGCTGGCGATGTCCCGCTGGTTGCAACATCGCCGCCAGGCCTCAGCCGCTGCCGCTTGGGCGCCGGAGTGCCCGCCGCTCCCTCGGCGCCTGCTGCATTGCCGGGAGCGGAAGCGGGGCACGCTGCTACATCTGATCCCGCTGCTGCTGCTGTGTTAGGGTGGCCAGCCTCTTCTAGTAACCTGGTACCTACCCCGTCGGCGGCGGGAGTGCTTTCAGCGGCAGCGCCAGCTTTGCCTTCGAGCCTTGCACCAGGAGAGGCCGTTGCTGCCGCCCTGTCCAGTCCCTGCGTTGCCTGCTCTGCCTGCTGCGCCCGCTGCTGGGCACCATCGGGCACGATGACCAGAGCTGCCTCCTCCCGTTTCCGTTTCTTTGTCTGGGGCACTGAGAAGAGGGAGTGCACCGTCTGGGCTGCAAGCAGCAATAGATAGAGGTTTTACGTTCAGGCAACAGCAGGCCAGGCCAGGCCGTGGTTTTGCTTGAAGTGGCCCGTGGTTCCTTCGCCAGACCTCCTCAACCCGTAAGTGTCCACAGCCAAGCTAACAAGCACTGGCTGCAAGTCGTTTGGCAACCGTGAGAGACGTCTCCTAGAACAACAACCATATAACTGCTCAGAAACAGTCAATCCTCATAGGCAACCCGGGCGGCCGAGATGATTCAAGTTGCCAGAGCAGCAGCAACTAGGTAGATAGGAGGGCCGTACGACACCAGGAAACATCTCCATACGAGCCAGACTGGGCACCAGTCAGCGGGTAGCGCGAGACACACCTGGTACCAAGGTGGCATTCCTTGCTTGGAGTTCGATGGGCTCCCCCAGCAGCTCCCCAAAGCTTGGAAGGAGTGCCTGCACAAGAGCAGCGCATGCGCATGCACCCTTGGCTGCCTGGGCTAGTTGTGCTTGTTGTGCATCAGAACCTGGTAGCAGCCATGGATTCCATGAAACCCCTCCAAGCAGGACTGCTGCCTGTGCGGGGGGGCAGGGCACCCTGCCCCCCGGGTGGCAGGGGTTGGCAGGTCGCCATGCAGCTCTCCTCACCTTGCTTTCCTGGTAGAGCTCTGCATCCAGCCCATGGAGCGCCAGCAGCACCACCCGCTTCACCAGGGGCTTGTTCTACACACACAGGATGCAAGCCTGGTCGGCCAGGCGTGCACAGCGTGTGCTGCTTTTACACACCATGATGTGATACCATACACGCCTGCTGGAGGGCAGCAGCACTGCCGCTTGCTGCTTACTGACATGCAGCTGCACGTGGTGCACATTGGCCTGCATATCAAGAATGACCTAGGAACCCCTGCACAGCAGCGATGCTTTGGGGGGATTGGATAGGCATTGCCTTTCGTCTCCCAACACCCCCATGAGAGATCCTGCAGGTACCGGGAGAAGTCATCATGCCGCAGCAGCCGGACCCAGCGCACCTTGACAAAGCACCAGCGCGGGTTGGTGCCCTCGCCCAGCACCCACAGCAGCAGGTTCTGGGCATCGGACAGCCGGATGGGCCCCTCTCCTGGGTGAACTGTCACGCTGGCAGCGCCCTGCACCAGCCAAGCCCGAGCAGCTGGGGAAGTAGCCAAGCCGACAAGCTGGCATCCGCCATCCACACCATGCCGAACTCTGCTACTGCTCCCAACATACTCCAGTTGCTAAGGGGGCCGTGTAGTTCTCTCACATGTCCTACCAAGCACCCCTGAAGCATTCCGCGCCCCAGCAGGCCGGGCGATTCACACCGCAAGTACTGAGGCCTCGCACCTGAGGGCCATACACATCCACAAACCCGGCCGCTGCAGCGGACTGTGTGGCATTCTCCTTCCTCTTGCGAGCCTTCTTGCCAGCACGCACCCGCTGGGCCGGCTGTGCAGCAAAGTATGGGGCCCTGTGTGGCAGCATAAGAACGAATACGTGACCTTAGCAGCTACCTCAGCAAAACCTTCTGCACGAGCACTGACTTGCACTGAGCTTTGAGGTACTAAAGCAGTGCGGGCGCACACTAGCAAGCTCCAGCCCTGACAAACACAAACCCCAACTCAGCACGCTTTGCAACTGCCTGGCCCTCCAGGCAACCTTCCGGCAGAGCAGGCCCTTGCCTGTCAGCTGGTGCCGGTGCTGTGGCCCTAACTTGAGCCCCGTCTTGGGGCAGCTTGGGCACGCTGGGGGCATCATCGGCCGCCTGCTCAGGCAGCTCCCCTTCTTCAAGCTCTTGATCCGATACTTGTGCCCCTGAAGGTTGACCCGCCATGGTATGCAGAACTCCAGGGTCCCAGGGCGCTACAAGTGTTCGCACACACTGCAGTGGTGGTGAGATGTTGCATGCGGCCTTGCCAGCCCGGGCTGATGGCTCTTGTATTGAAGTCGATAGCAGCACACCTTAAACTGCAGTACTCATTTCAGTGCATTTCAATGCTTACGTGGTCCCCCGCCAGCGCCTATCAGGGAGGAGCGCACCCAGCAGAGTGCCAGCTGGAGTATGCGGGCTTGGGGAGAGGGCTGCTTGCTCAGAACTCAGGGAAGTCCCAGAGCATATACCCAGCCCTGTCGTATTATGTTTCCCGTGTCAGTCCAGTCCGCCCATACCTCCCCTCTGTTTGCACTGCCGGCCACCAACCAGTTACAGTTCCACCCTGCTGATTCTCTGTCCTCAAAACTGCCACCACAAACAAGGTCAGAGAGAAGGGCACAGACAACTAGTTGACCCACTGTATTCGTATCGTATCTAGCCTGACCAGGAGCCTTCTGCCATGAAGCAAGGCATCCAAGGACAAACAAGAGTTCATACAACCGACAGTACAGAAATACTTCTGCCATCTGCCTAATCTGGTTCAATACTGCCACTGTCGCTACTGCCGCTTTTTCTGCTGTGACTTCGCCGCCCCTTTCTCCGCTTACGGGCCTTGTCCTTCTCCTTCTTCCTCCTCTTTTTCTCTTTCGCCTCCCGCCGCTCTTTCTTCCTGCGCCGCCGCTCCTCATCCGGCCCCTGTCCTACTGCAGCCCTGCCAGCCACCCCAGCATAGCCAGTTGGCTCTTCACCAAGGGATTGCCTTCCTGCATTGTCCAGGCTGTCAGCTGGCTTTGTCTCCAGCCAAGCAGGCTTGGCGGGGCCCACAGGGCGCCTCCGCAGGACACCCGTGTCCTCGTTCTGAAGCTCAGCGTCCTCAGCGGGAGGTGCCATGTAAGGGCCGGCCTCATCCATGCGCGAACCCAGCGCACCCCGGCCCCTGCAGGGGCAGAATGGTGGAAGGCAACCTGTTTGAACGGAGGGTGGGTTGAGGGTACTGTCTAAAGTGCTCACACTTGCTGATCAAGTAGTAGGCATCAGTCGAGGCCATGCTCCAGCCACCTGGAGAATGCTTGCCTGCGACATCGACCTAGGTACCTTGGGTGCCCCTCTACTTCTCACTAAGACTAGGGGCACACGCCCACACTTCTCTAACAAGACAGACGGAGCCACGGGGCCAGGAGCTCACCTCACTCGCTTGCCTCTGAAGGCGTCTTCCAGGTCCAGCTCCTCCCCAGCAGGCCCAGCAGCATCTGCATGCGGGCTGGCGTAGGCACTGTCAGCCCTGCCTGCTGAAGCCTCACGGGGCCGGGGGTCATCATCGCTCCTGTCGCTAGAGGTTACGCTGCGGCTACGACTCCTATGGGACCGGCTGCCGCCACTTTTCCCTTTGCTGCGCCTCCGCTTGCGGTTGTTACGGCCTTCACTGCTGTCATCACCGCTGCCTAACAGTGGCCTGCTGTCTCCCCTGCTGCCATGCGCCCCATCCCGCCGCCTATCTTGCCGCCGGCTGGGGCGCCTGCCATGCCTGTTGTGCCTAGGGCTGCCATGGTCTTGCTGTCCCCTATCAGACTTCTGGCGGTCCGGGCTACGGTCACGCTGGTGATCGGGTTCCCCAGAGGCTGCTTCCCTTTCCTGCTGCTGCTTCCTCCGTGCCCACAGCTCCTCTTCTTCAGCCCTCTTATTTGCTGCAGGAGGCAGCAGGTACATTCCACCTACGCTCGCTGAGTGACAGGCGTCCGTGCGGCAGGCAGGTGTCCCCTCGCCGCGAAATGCTCCCACAGCGTAGACTAGTTGGCAAAACCGTCTACGAGACATTGTAACGATCAACAACAAGTCTATGACAGCAGTGCTGGCATCGCAGCTAGCTGCCCAGTGACACACCTTGCTGGACGCTGCGGATGGTGTTGATTAGAAACCGCTCGTTGGGCCGCTCCCGTTGGACAGGCCTCTGCAGATAAGCTGTCACTCCGTGCCCTGCATAACGGGTAAACTCGTGGCGTCAGGGAAAGCGCCAGTCCACTGTTGAGTGCCGTCATGTTGCTGGGTTACAACAAACCACCACTTACTCTGAGCCTTCTCCTTGAGCTGCTCAATGTCACGCAAGATGGCCTCCTCCAAAGCAAGTTGTGCACGCCTATCTGCCATCCACGACTTGGTGGCACTTGCGAGCTTAGCTTAGTAGCCCATGGTGTTCTCGTGCATGACCGGATTAAGGGCAATCGGTGTTCTTCCCTAGCTCTGCTATATTGTACACCAGCAACTCAGCAGCCGCTTTCGCCGTCCCACGCAAAGAAGGCCTGCTGAGCATGGTGTGCTGACTCACTGGGCGCCATGACTACACATTGCGCAGCACGCAATGTCAGGCGTTCAAGTTTTGGGTGGCAGATCGAGCAACCCAAGGTTGGGAGCTGTCAGAACTGAATGCAAGCTTGCTTGCTTGAGGTTATCTTGGGGGGCCTTGCCTGAGTGACCAAAAATGCGCCTCATAGCCTGCACATGGTATAGCTGATACACCTCCAGATTTGGAGCACTGCCACCGCGGTCCACCCTCACCCACTTCCAAACTCAAGGCTTACCAAGCAAGTCTTTCAGAGAGGCGGTCACGAGCAGGAGAGAGAGACACACAGACGCCTGTGCTAGCCATGTGCTAAGCGGGCGCTGAAAGCATCTAGGCCTGCCCACCTACGATCACTGCTACTCACAAGCCTCACAAAACTGCCCACCCAAGCTGCTCAGGGTACCATGCGCCAGGTAGCAACATATAAGCACACACTGGCCACAACCACGACCTTGGCATATGCCACATACCCACACACAAGTTAAGCAAGTGTCACCAAATCCGCACTCAAACACTGTGTACACCACATGCGGCCACCTATCCCAAGCAGATCGCAGCCCAGGAAGAGATGATGAGCGCTGACGCATATGAAAGGCACTGACAAACCAAGAGGCACGGCATCCTGTCCTAGCAAGGCAATAATGGGACCCGCAAAGACCAGCTCCTATCCAACAAACATCAGCCAGCATGGCCCGCAAACAGAAAAAGAATGCACATTATGACACTATACGTAATGTACACGCCAGGTGCTCGGGAGACAAGCCGTGGCCTGCTCCCCACCAATTGCAATGAAACACAAGTGCTGGGCGAAGCAAGGGGTGCAGAAGCAGAAGTTCTCGATCGTCAAGTTCTATTGCCCGCAAACATGCATTCCATCACACATCCGCCCGCCCTTGCGGGCGGCCATGGTGGCTAAGTACCCAGCGCGCTATGTCCGCGACATATAGCAGCAGCGGCAGCAGCAGCAGCAAAAGAGGTGGAAGCCGCAAGGGGCATACGTCAAAATGGTAGTAGCAGAGGAACGAGCGCATGCTGCTTTTCAAGGCCCAGAGCCCAGGCCGTGGCCTGCCCGCCAGGCAGGCATAGCCGGGCACGAGGGCTAGGTGTACGATGTAGCCTGCTGCTGCTTTCTTGCGCTCCTGTCCTATAATAGCTCTGCCATCAAGGCTCTTGTGTCGTCAGCCTTTCAAGTAACGGGACGGTCCATGCTCAGACAGCTCACTAGCCGAGTCCACCTTGCCTTTCCCTCGACCATTTCCCGCCAGCGGCCTGCAACACACCCGTGAATTGGTAAGGTGCCCTGTGACAACACTAGTCTAGCATTCACGACATTGCTGCTGGGAAGCCACGCACGCAACTTCTGATGTTTTGATCACCAGCTCAAACAACAATCAAATCAGACCATGTAGATGCTAGGCCTTCATGAAGATATAACTCCAACTGTAGTACACTTAAATCGGTGCTTGTGGCTCTGAAAGCCAGCACATCCAGCCGCATGTAGCAAATGACAACGTGCTGCCAGCAGGGCAGGAACATGCGATGAGCAGCCAGCTGGAATTGATGAGGTACCTGGGATATGGCAATTGGCTATGTGGGCGCACGCCCTGCCCGCCTGGCTGCTGCTCATAGTAATGGTGCTGCTGCTGCCGTGCATAACCACTGCCGCTGCTGCTGCCCGGTGTACTCGGCGCATGTTGCTGCTGGCCCGGCTGCACTGGTCCCCGGCCTGGGCTACCACCGTATGAGCCTGGCGCTGGGTAGGGGAAGGCTGCAGCGGCACCTGGGTAGCCGCTCATTTGCTGCATCATGACGTAGGGGCTAGGATAGCCCATGCTATATGGGGAGGCATGAGGAGGCATCACTCCTGCAGTGCGGCCATACCAGTCGCGAGCTATTATATATCAGACACCGACTGGGCAGCGGGCAGGATGCCATTGACAAAGTGAGCGACAAGACCTGCCACGGATACCTGCATAGCTGGCTATTAACACTCGCTTGTTGCCCAGAGTTGCGAAACAGAAAGTCGTGAAAACACAGGGAATGGGGTTCTGCTATGGTAGCAAGAGTACAGCGCCCAAAAGCCAGCCTCGAGCCCCACCTCCCTTACATAATCGGGCACTGAAGAACATGACACCCACACCAACAGCAGCGCAGCTACCTAGCCTCAGACTCTCTTACCTGGGCCGTAGGGGAACATGCCAAAGCCATATGGTGAGCCAGGAACCTGCGCATATGGCAGCGGCGCCGCAGCACGGCCATAGCCTCGCCCAGCGGCAGCTGGGCTGCTGCCAGGGCCCAAAACTACTGCTGCTGCGCCGCCGGTGACGCCGCCCAGCCTGCTGCCGCTGGTGACGCTGCTGCTGCTGGCCTGCGAGCCTGCTCCCTTGGGGGTGGCATGCTTGATCTCTACTCGTTTGCCGCCCAGCTCCTGCATCGAGCCTGCTGCAAAGACCCGCTCCACTGCCGCGTCTTCCTCGAACGTCACGAACCTGGCCAGGTTATGCATGGAAGTATGTTTGGCTGCAGCATGCTTTGCTCTGGCTGACTGGAAGACACTCACACTATCTGGTATTACCGTTCCAACATGCACTAGGAATAGAAACCATAAAGCAAGGTCCATGTTGCATTTACTGAAACCCCTATGAGCAGGTCCTGTGCCCACACAGCATTATGTCTCCATTTGGACTTGGCAAACAAAATACTTACCCAAACCCACGTGAGCGACCAGTCATGTGGTCCTGCATAATCTGCGCGTCGCTGACTGGGCCGTACTGCTCGAAGTATGCTCTAAACTCAACTGCAGTCCAGCAAGGGGCCGGGCTTAGTGTACAAAGGGTGCACTCAAGCCAGCAGCCTAGCAGGTCAATAAAGGCACGAAGGCTAGCAAACATCAACCACACTATTAGACGACAACGGGAGGACAGCATGCAATGAAGTACAGTGTGCAGCCCCGCTCTGCAGATGTCAGCCGGCCATCAGCAAACCTTCGGTTGTATCTGGCGCAAGACCGCCCACAAAAATTTTCCGGGCCTTGGGTTTTTGCTCCTGTGGGACCGACTTTTTGGCGTCTATCTGCACAACACAAGAGGTTGGGGGTCGACACCACCGCAAGGTCATTGTGGTAAGCCGTATGGGTTACTCACAAGAGCCAAATAACCTGGCAAGCCAGGCTTGAGCCTGCGCACCTGTCGGCCATCAATAATATGTATCTCTTGGACAACTCGGTCTGCCACCTCCTTGTCCTTGAATGTCACGAAGCCGAAGCCTCGGGGCCTGGACGTGGTCCTATCCCGCATGACAACAGCTGCATCGCACCAGTCCGCGGTCAGCGTGGTCGCGCCCGGCTAGGGACAGAGGATGCCAGCCAAAGCGATCAGGCGCGATCTCTTACCTTCTACTATCTCTCCATAGTCTCCAAAATGCTGGGCGAGTTTCTCTGCAGCGCACAATAAGCGCGGCTTAACGGTGGTGCTGGCAGCACTGCAGCCGCACAGGAGTACCTACCTTCAGTGGTGTCCCAGCTAAGGCCACCAAGGAACAATTTAGCTCCAGTGTCCCTGCAGAAAGAATCACAGGGAGTCATTGCCGGGAATGGGCCCCTGCCAAGGCCAGCTACCCAAGCCCCAGCCAACTCACACGCTGGTGCCCGGGCTGGCTTCTTCCTCGGCTGACATGGCTCCTGGTAACACTGAGGCTTCCCTCAGACCAGTGCCGAATCAGGAAGCGAACCCCCTTGCCTACATATAAAGCTCCTTCCTTTCTGGCTTTGGCGCGCCTGTTGTATCAGCACCAGGACCATGCTGGCCCTGCGATGATACCGGTGTCGGGACAGAAGAGCTGTCGACAGTTCATCATTCCCAAGAGGATCGCTTGTAAATGCCCCAGTTGCTCGTTCCAAGGCATCACACTGTCTGATCAGGAGTTTGCATGCACCGGCATGTGCACGCCAGGCTGCACCTTCGTGCCCCAGCAGTCTTCTCAAAGGCGGCAGTGAATAGCTTTGGAAACCTTGTCTTTTGCAAGCGCCGCCCTGGAAACCCAATTGTCACCAGGGCGTCTATGGCCTCGGCAGCCCAAGCTGTGGTGCTGGTGAGAGACGGCCAGGTGGTGCCCTGCAGCGTGGAGGCAGGCGCCTGGTTGGCTCAGAGCCCACGAGGTGAGTCTCTTACCCCCTTGTGCACGCGTATGGGCAGGGTTTGTGAGCTCTGGGGCTACAGCGGAGGAAGCTATGCTGTAAGCATGGTGAACAGCATGTGAGCCGGCGTAGGTTCGATGCAGGGAGGGTAGCCTTGGTGCACACTCATTATGCATATTGCCCGGACCAACTCGCCATGTCCCGGACCAACTCGCCATTTATGTACGCCCGCCCAGTGCAGGGGCATACACAACCGCCCGCACCGTGGGCGGCTCGAGCGTGTTTGAACTCACAAACCATGTCAACAGGCTGGCGTCCTCAGTCAGACTCATGCTGGAGGCTGACTGCAAGGTGGATGTCCCTGATGGCCAGGGTCAAGCGATTTGGGTTGACTGCGTGCCTGCATGATGCTCTAGAGGGCACCCTGCTGCTTGCCCACCGCCTGCAACCCGAGCCTTGCAGGGGGTTGCAACCCCCCTTTGTATCATTGCTCTTGAGATATACCCTCTCCATGGCAGTGCCGTGGTGGTTGTGGTGTTGTAGGAGCACACTCATGGACTCCCGCGCCAAGGTGCCGCAGATGCTGTCTGCAGGAGGGGAAACCAGGCGCAGCGGAGCTGCAACAAGCCTACCAGCACCTGGGTGACCCGGCGCAGCTGCGACCCCTTATAGTGTCCTCCCTGTCAGCCGCAGTGGCAGCCTACCGGCAGCACACCTGTCAGGCACAGCTGGCTCAGCACGCGCAGACCCCCAGCAAGCAGTCTGTGGTGGAGGGGCAGCATGCCGATAATGGGGATCATCGCAAGGGCCCAAGCATGCAGCCTCCTGCCGCTGTTGGCGGCCATCCGGCTTCAGGTCTCCTTGGGAAGCCAGCAGGCAGGACAGCAGTGGCAGTCCCTGCAGCAGCAGCACCACCAGCACCACCAGCAGCAGCAGCAGCAGCAGCAGCACCAACAGCAGCAACGCAAGCCAGCCACCCGGAAAGGCCTCATCAAAACGGGTCAGCTGCAGTCTCAGACAGTGCAGCTGAACCCCCAGAGCTGAAGCTAACCGTGCTAGTCACATGGGAGCAGGAGCAAGGCTCTCATGTTTGGGCGCATGTTAGCGCCCTGCCGGCGCGGCCGAGGCCACCAGTGAAGGCGCAGGTGTGGGCAACGAATAGCTGGAAAGGAGATGGGGCTTGGGAGCGATGGGAGCTGGCTGGGCCGCTTGGCTGGCTAGTGGGGGTGGCATGCGGCAGCTGGGTGTGAGGCAAGCCAAGCCTTGAGTATATGGAAAGAGTTAGGGGGTGGTGGGGAGGTGGCGTTGGTGTGCGTGTGTGTGTAGGTTGGGTGGGTGAAGGGAAAGTGGTGAACCTGCTCCACTTTGCTCATTTGCAAGACTCACAATCCAGGGTCGGCATGGGTGCAGGTCCGGGGCGCGCCGAGGTCCAACGCGCTGGCTAAGGACAGCGAGTGGGTGCGGCAGCGCAAGGCACTAGAGGCAGGCAAGCCGGCAGATGTGAATGAGGTGCGGCTGGCTACAGTGGCAAGTCAAAAGAGGAAGCTCGCTGCACATGCGGTGTGCAGGAGGTTGTGCAGGTCGCATTGTGGCGGCATGGGGCTGACAGCTTTGAACACTCACACATCTCACGCTTTGCCTGCCTGCGCCTGCCTGCAACAGTTTGCCAGGGTGTTGCCTGCCCCCCACATGCGGTAGCACCATGCCCCCAACAGCCGGCCGGCAAAAGGGCGCCTCTTGACCCACCCCCCTGTGACTCACCGCATAGCGCCAAGCGCAGGTACTCCTAGCTGACCCCTCCGGCCGCGTGCTTGAGGGCTCCACCAGCAACTTCTTTGCGGTGGTTGGCGGCGTGGTCCACACGGCTGGGGAGGGGGTGCTGGAGGGCACGGTGAGGGCTGTGGCCCTGGATGTGGCGCGGCGTGAGGGCATCCCCGTGGTCCTCGAGGCGCCCAGGCTGCAGGTGGGCGGGGGGGCGGGCGAGCGGGGGGGTGGGCGGGCGGGCCAGGGGAGACAAGGAGGTTGCTGAGGGTCAGGTGGGTGTGGGAGGTGGGCAGGCAGGGGTAGCGTGAATGAGTTGCGGCGGGTCGTTTCTTCGAAGAGAGGGTGGGAGGGAGGGTAGGTGTGAGCTGGTCGCGAGAGATTGGTTGGGCTGGCAGGGCTGCCAGGCACCTCAGCAAGCTTTGTAGAGTGCTGACAATTTTGAAGCTTCCAGGCGGGTTCCTTTCTGTCGTGCAGTGGACATGTCGCGGCCCAAACTGACAGCAAACAGTGCCTGGGCAAAGGTGGCCACCTGGGACAGTTGAGGCCCTGCTAGCACCAGTTGTTTCTCGCCTTGCGCATGGCTGTGGTGCCTGTAGTGCACCTAACACAGGAAAACTGTATTTTTTGGGAGATAGTCGGGTGGAGGCATAGGTTCACTTGGCGGCAGAAGACTTCGTTTCTTGAACAGCTCTGCTGGCGGTCGCCGCATCTCCGCCTCAACCTTTTCCTTGGACATTAGGCTGCCCCATGTTTGACCGTGCACCTTGCCTGCGTTTCCTTTATTTGCAGGACATAGATCTCTGGGAGGGCGCCTTCATCAGCAGCACCTCCCGCCTGGTGCTTCCCCTGGATGAGCTGGCAGCGCCCGAGTGGGACCCACCCCTGATCAAACAGTGGCCCAGGGATGGGACCGTGGCTAGGTTGGAGCAGCTTGTGCTACAAGAAATTGAGGCCTTCAGCGAGCCTCTAAGATGATATAAGAAGCGTGGCAGTGGCATGGTGAGCGGCTTAGCAGAAGCTGTGCACCCAACATGTAGCGGGACGCACTAGCAGCAAGCAAATATGTGGAAGAAAGAGTGAGCGGCTTAGCCTAATCATAATGGGCAAGGGCATCATCAAGAGCAAGCCTTGGCTATAGTGGGTACTCATTGCTGCCGTCGGGTGGCATGGTGAAGCAAGTGTGCCAGAGTCACTAGTGCCTATGCTATGGCAGGCAATGGAAACTGAGCTGAGTTAAGGGGGATTGACACTAACGTGGCTGGATGAAGTTATTAGTAAGGGTGGCTGGTGTGCGAACAGAGTTGTAGGTGAACTGTAGTGAGAGAGGGCAAATTACTTCAGGGTATTCAAGCTTGTATGCTGTCACGTATTAGTCCACCTGTCAGTTTGGCCAAGGTCGTGATCAATCTTGGAACATTGTGTATTAGTGGATAGCCGTCAGTGGTAGGACAGCTGCATTCATATTGGCCTGCCTGTTCATTCCTTGCTGGAAGATCCAAAAGGTGCACCGGTGTAGTTTTCGCTAGCATGTGCTGTTGACCATTGTGACCTGCCGGCCCACCATTTATATATATGGTGGCTGTCTTGCCAGAACCCTCGTACATGCACCATGCGTGCCTCTAACTACCACCCTTTAAAGAGTCGCGTTGCATGCTGACACAACACATGCAGGTCTGTGAATGGTCGAGCTACTTTTCTATCGCAGCTTTAGTCAGCGACATGACAGCAAATGCCGACACGTTCAGCCAGCAGGAGTGCTACAAGGGCAGGCATGCACGGGTACCGGAGAAAGAAAGCCAGCAGCGCGTGGTGTACCAGCGCAGCGCCGCATGACAGTGCAGGTTGCGCTGGTTATGATAGCTAGACACAGATGCTCTCTGGAACGGGCAGCCACAGTACCAACCGACTCCAACAAAACCTATTTGTAGGAGCCTCAAGGTGCCTCACCGCCTTGCTGGCAGCAGCAGTCTGTTCTACTACATCTGGTGACACGTGGCAGCCTAGCCACCCAGCCCTAGCACAGCTGCTAGCTCAGACCTCCCAGTCCAATAAGAGACAATCATCCCGAGGCTCAGGCACGCCTAAGTCCATGGTCTTCACCTGCGCCAGTGGCTGCTGGCATCTCAAAGCTCTGACTACTTCATCCTCCAGGCTGCCCCGTACCTCAACCTGGGGTCTGTTTAGGTACAGCAACACCAGGTTGGGGAAGAGCGATAGCCTGTTGCAGAACGAGACCTGCAAGGACTCAGCAAGACGGAGGCATGGAGGCGAGATCTGGGGCAGCAAGGAAAGACGCAGCTCGGTGGATCCTGGTTGCACATGAAACGCCAGGAAGGCCAAGTAAGGTGGTTTGTAAGTTGCCAGCACAGCAGTGTCATTAGCAGAGCTGACATGTCTACTGCTTGAAGGGCACCGCAAAGCCTTGGCCTTCAAAGATCTTGCTGAGCCCGGCCGGGGTGCCCTTTCACAGTGGCCAGCAGCCGTCCATCTGTCCCCCGCCCGCCCACCCGCCACAACCCACCCACCAGATCTTCTTCAGTAGCACGGTCCATGATGAGGATCCGCACGCTGCTCAACGGGAGGTCGATGCAGCGCCACACCGGCGTGGGGAGCAGGAGTGTGTGCAGCGCAGGGAGGGCGGCGGCCAGCGCTGCCAGGTGCCTGGCCCGCACAGGGTGGTGGGAGTGGAGCTGGAGCAGCTGCACTCCCACCAGGAGCAGCCCCGGCTGACAGGTGGGCGGGCTCCGAGTCACCATAAGGTGTCCCAGGGCAGGCAACGCGAGCGGCGAGAAGGCGCCCACTTGCGCCGTGCGCCGCGTGTCCAACCGCAGCTCTGTCAGTGCCGGCAGGAACCCCTGGAAAAATACTGAGGCTGCCACCGGCCCGTGTGCCATCAGGGTCAGTGTGCGCACCTGCCGCAGAGCTGGCACCTGGATGTTCAGAGCTCCCCAGGACAGGCTGCAACACAAGGCGAGCTGCTGTAGGCACGGCAGGGCGCTGAGAGCTGCTAGCTGCATGGGCTCCGGCTGACCTGCAAGCCTGGCTTGCCCCAGCACGATGTCCAGCTCCAGAGTCTGAAGACTGCTAAACCTCTGTATGTCTGCCAGCGCACAGTCGACGGTAAGTGGGCTGTAGCTGCGAGTGCACCGCGCCCGCAGCACGACGTTGGAGAGGGTTAGTTTACTAACGCCTGCTGTAGTAGCGGCGTCCACCAAGGGCTGCAGCTGGGTCTGGGCGGGCATCCGGCTGGGTGCTGTCAATACCACGCTATCGAGCAATGGGGCATCCATATCGCCGAGCCCCCCGATTCTACGGAAGGCTATCAGTGCTGTGAGCAGCTCGGCTATGGGCAGGGTGCCGTCGCCGTTAAGCTGTTTCACCAAAGTTGTGCGCTGGAGCACCGCTCGCACCAGGGCCTTGTTGAGACAGTACAGCAAAGCCACCCTGCAGCCGCCAGTGCAAGTCCTGCTCCTGATACCAACACAGAGCAGCTTGCAATAGTGGGTGCGCAACGCAGAACACTCCTCTGTAGCACTGCAGCGCATCTTTCTGTGCCCTGAGTACAAGGGCAGCGCATACTGCAGGCCTCCAGCTAACTCATATGCCCTCGCTCAAGTGCCCACCTGTCCCTGCCGTTCAAGTGTTCCAAAACTAGGCAACCCACGTCTCCTGCCGTGACATCCAGAAAGCTGCAACCAGGGAGGGAGTGTCGAAAGCCAGGGCGTGCTGCAATGACAGAGATAACGAGAGAAACTCACAGGTTGGAAGTCTCCTTCCTCCCTCGTGCCCTGCGGGTTGTTGACCTCCCCATACTTGGGGTTTGGACTCTGAGTTTTCCAAAGGAAGTGCAGAATGACGACTGAATTTGTCCTACTCCTTCCCGATGGCGATAACTAGTTACGGATGCAGCAGGTAGCGGATGTAGTATGGGGCAGGTCAGCAGTATGTATTCCAGGTCGTTACTGTGCCCCTTGCTGCTACATGCACCTTCTCAGGGTTTGGTCTGTTCTGGAGCCAATGTACAAGGCACTCCTGCTGAAGTATCCAACTCTCAGTCATCAAGGGCTGTTATGTTACGCAGTCGAGGTCCCAACGTCCAGGTTACTGGTTGGGACCGACAGACTCTCCCCACACCCTATCGCCGGTAGCCAACAGCTGACAAGAGGGGACGGATGGCAAGGCAGAAGGAACTACACCACCTGAGAGGTACAAATATTTAAAAAGTACGAGCAAACCCTTGCACAGCTCCCTGTCAGAGCCAACTGAAATAAACCCACCACTGAACTGTATGTCACCCTAGAGTAATGTACATGCCTTTCTTGGTCAGCAGGCCTGATTCAAGTAAAAGATCTCCTTAGTAGCTCTGTGATAGCCGGGCTGAGACCGCCCGCAGCCTGTTGTAGACCTTGCCCGCCGGCGACCCCATGATGAGTGCACAGATGGAATCCCTGCACCACCACCACACAAGCATACTCACAATCACACGCAGCTACCCTATGCACAGCCACCCGGATGCTGTCCAGCCAGATTCAAAACTCGCAGTCGCACGTGGGTATCCCCCCGACGCACACGCACCAACCCAGTGCTTGCCTTACAATATATAGCCAAGCAGCTAGCCGCCAAGACACAAGACTTGCAGCAAAGCAACCGCCACTGACGAGGCAGCGTCCTGTCGATCCTCAGCCTACTTCACCCTGACGTGACTAAGCAGTCAGGCCTGTGCCGCTCACCTGGCCACCCGGATATTCTGGAAGGACCCCAGGATGTGTATCTTGGTGTCGGCCAGCACGATGCGCGTCCGCGTGGTGTTCTCTATTGTGAACTTGGTCTTGCCGCTCTTGCCTGCCAGCCGCCCTATGCAGCGTGCAAGGTGCTCGCCCCGCAGAGTCTGCGGTAGGTGGGCATACACAGTGTCACAATGGGGTTGGCATTGGAGGGACATACTTGGGGGCATTACTCCCCAGTTCACGTCGGGAGTGCCTTGGCCTGTGGCAAAAGTGCCACCAACCGCACGGAGCAACAGCCATGAAATTCTCACAATCCTCCTCATCCACTGCGAGCTGTAAACCCACCTTGACATCCTTGATCTCAAAGGACTCCACATACAAGTCCTCTAACCGCAGCAGCGCAATCGCGTCCTGCACCTCGAATCCTGCAAGCATACCACCATGGCATTTAACTAGGCATACATGTATGAGACAGCACGATGGTGTTGTGGACCCTCAACCGCCCGCGCATTACCTTTCATGGCCTTGCTAGCGAACTAAGTTTGCCAACATATCCATCCAGCACAAGACAAAGCAAGAGTGCGGCTCACCAAGGATGAAAGCATGGACAAAGTCCGCTGCTCGCTGCAAGTTGCCAACTTCTGTCGTCTCTGCTGTTGTCTTTACCTCCACCTGCACAGGCAACAAACAGAGCTTGTCAGGTCGTAGCTGCCCTGCTGCCCAGCCCTCCTGGCCCGCCTTCACCACCTCAACCTGGGTTTCCAGCCCGGCCTGGTTGAGGCCAGCAAGTTCAAATTGCAGGAGCGCAGCTCATAGGTAGAAAAGAGACGTGTTCCTTGCGCAGCTCACCTTGCGCGTCTTGAGGTTCATGCGCATGTCAAGCTTCAAGTTTTCAGTGACAGGTTTGTAGAGGGCAAGCCAGTTGTTCTTCAACGGCGTCAACCTGTTTTGCGGCACTGGTACCCGACGAAACTCTATCCGCTTGCCGTTCTGCTCGTAGGCTGACAGGGGAGGGAACTGCGGCGTGGCCACCCCCTCTTGCTGCATGTCCTCCACCCCCGCCTCCATGTCCACAGGTGCTGCCTCCACCAAGGGCCCATCCTGCGTCTTCTTGCTCACTTTGGGCATGTTTGCTTGCTGTCGGCTGCCAGTCGGGTGCGAGAGGGGGTGTGGCGGCGCACGTCAAGTCGCGGAAGTATTAGTCACACGGCAATCGTCCAAAGAAAGGGGTTGCATTAAACGCTGGAAGGTTGCAGCCGCATGCATTAGGTAGAGGACAGCAGGCCCAGCAGTGCCCAAGTGGCAGGGCACTTCTTTCCAAACTCCATGGTTCATCCCAGCTAATACATTCTGCGGGAAGGAGCAGTCTCATTTTTGCTTTAGCCTGCCTCTTGTGGCTGAGTTGTGATCAGCTAGGTAGCACTCATGTCGGGTCCCAAGCTTCGGTTTTGCCCGGAAAGCAACGACCTGCTGTACCCCAAAGAAGACCGGGAGCGCAAGAAGCTGGTTTACTTCTGCCGCAGCTGTGGATACCAGGAAGATGTGGAGACCACCGAGTGGTGTGTCTACAGGAACGAGGTTCACCACACAGCCAAGGAGAAGAACGTAGTGTTGCAGGTGCGCACACTACAACTTCACGGTTGGTGCTCAGCCCGCCGTGTGACAGGAGCTGCTGAGGACGTCTCAACTCTTTTGCTTCGACTGTTTTGAAGGGCACCCAAAGGCTCCTCTGGGGCTGTCTGAACTGTGCGAACATCCTGCTTTACTGGGTGCAGGATGTTCGATCAGACCCCACACTCCCACGGACTAAGGATGTGCGGTGCCCAGCGTGCCAGAATAATGAGGCAGTCTTCTTTTCAGCGCACACGGAAGAGGTGTGAACCCCCTTCTTGGGCCGTGTACCCTTGCGGCTCTTGCCTGTTCCATGCGTGTGCTGACAAGAAACAAGTACCCGTAGCTGTGAACTGACATGTGCACTAGCTTGGACGAGGTTTCGTAGCTGGCATTGTGCTAGCCGTCGGTGGTGTTCGGGGTACTGCTTTGAATAAGGGTGGCAGTAGTGTGAACCGGGAGTGAGAGGTGAACTGTACTGACTGAGCTGGTTGCAGAACGCCTGCTTTTGACTGCTTTGCTTGCTACTGAGGGTCAAGCTGAGGAGTGTTTGTCTTTGCTTGCTGCAGGGGATGACGTTGTTCTTCAACTGTTGTCAGTGTGGACAACGATGGCGGGACTATGTCTAGCTGGGCAAGAATGTTGTTAGGAAACTTGTTAGCAACCCTGGACACTCCCTCAACACATAATCACATTCCCTTTTTTGTCCTTGTGTTGTATGCCTAGTTGAGTTCGGTGGAGACTGGTATGTCAGACAGGTAGCTAGGTCATCAATCCGTTTCTAGGTAGGCCTTCAGCTCCTCTTCCTCGTTGCGGGCTTGCATTTGCAGCAAGGACCCTGCCATCCTCTGTTTCTGCTGCAAGTTGCTGCGGAACATGACAGGTTTGCCTGTTTTCTGGAAAGGCGGCGCCGCAGCCCTGTCCATAACACGCTGATTTCTTGCCTCCTGCACACAGCAGGATACCACACTCCTGGAAATGACATGCAACCGGTACAAGTCTGTCAGTGGGGAATGGTATGACCCACATGATGATACTCTCTTGGTATTGTTCAAAGTCTATGTGAAAGGCAGCCAGACATGCCAGGCATGGCTGCCTTACATGGTCGGCTTGTTGTGCTGCTAGCTTCAGCTGCCGGGTCGCCTCCCGTCTTGATTTTTCGCGCGATCGCTCGACTTGCTCGGCAAACCCTGGCAGTAGGGTGCCCTCTGCCCCAGCCAGGGACTCCTCGAGGCGAGCCTGCACCAATCTCAATGAAGTGCCAGTTGGAGCCTTTATGATTTTGCAAAGCAGGAAATCCAAACAGGATTTTGCAGGTCTAAGGCGGGCTGAGGTGTAGCTACTGGGAGCCCCTTGCACTCTGCCCTGTTAGCTTTGCGGCACGTCCCAAAGTTGGTTCTTCGGGTAACCCGGAGATTTGTTTGTTTGGGGAGCATCCCTCCACGTCATTCTGTCAGACCCGGGTTGAGTAAACCGCAAACTGTGAAACTGCCACCATCAACAATAAACATGTTCGATATACCCGTACCTGCTCTCTGATCCGCACGGCCTGCCACCTTGACCCAGTGAACAAATACTTGCATCCAGCCCTGTCGGTACAGTTCACCTCGTTTCGCACTACCTGCCCACCTAATAACAAGGAGGTTGACCACAACGAACCACGCTGGTCTGGTGCATGCCCAGGCTTGCCCAGGCTCAACACCACCATGGCTCCCCACAATAACAAACTAGGTTCCTCAGAGATCATGCCAACTCTCGCTCACCTCCACTTTTGCCAGCATCTGCAGGGGCGTCACGCTAGCATCGGCACTGAACCCGCACAGCTCGTACACTCTGGTCAAGGTTTCCACCAAGCTGGCGAGCGTCAGAGGCTGATTGTTCATGCTGCTGCTACCATCAAAGTTCTTGCTTGTGGCCGCCTGCAGAGATGGCAATGCCGTTGAAGTTATCTTTCACATGGCATACCAGCGATGCGAGATTAACAAGTGCTGAGGAATATGTGCGCCTTGCTGCCGAAATGTTGGGCAGTTCTTTTGAGCCTGACATAGCTCGTGTTGGGGAAGCACAGAAAACACCTCAAGCTCCAGCTCACCTTAAGCCGTGCACACTTGTCCGCTGCTGCAGTCACTGCTGCTTCCATGTCTTCAACCTGGCGCTGCAGTTGCGCCACCTGGGAGCCCAGAGTCTCCCTTGCCTCCGCCTGGGCTGCCCTTGCCGCTTCCAGACTGTGCTCTGCGTCTTGGACAGTCTGGATCATGAACATGTTGCGCCCCTCCAGCTGGCTGAACACCTGCAGCTCAAGAGGTTGAAAACTTTGCATGCCGGGAAGTCAGTATCGTACGGGCACTGTCTCTTATGCAGCACCTGCAGGCTGCCGACATGTTTGCCTTGAAACCCCCCGACAGCAAACGCTGGCCACCGTTGTCACCAGATGGACTCCTTTACAGGATATTCAAAGTCTGACTTGGGATGTTGCCAACAGTCACCTCCAGCAGCTGTGATGTGTCTGTGAAGAACATGCCTTCTTCCTCCTTATCGACCACAGAGTAGTCAGGCTCAGGTGGATCCTGCATGGGCACCCATGCTTGTGTTCTACGGGGGCACATTGAAAAAAGTAAGGGCGGTGTGGCCACCAACCACTTTGACCCTGCAGGCTGCCCGGGCAGCTTAGGGGTACCCACCTGAGGGGATATGCCCCTGACAAGCAAGCAATGGGTGGGAGGTTTTGCTCATACTTCTTTCGTGCACACCCCTGGCCTCACCTGCGCCGCCATGGCCTCCCTGAGGCCTATCAAAGACTCCCGGTAGGCCTTCTCAGCCTGCTCAAACTGCTGCTGCGTACGGGCCCACTGCATGTCATGCTCTGCCTTTTGCTTGGCTGCTGCAGCTCCTAGCTTTGTTTGGGCAATCGCATCACAAGCTGCCTGCCAAACTGCCTTCATTGCTTGCTTTTTGCCATCCCGCTCAGCTTTCAGGCCCTCAAACCACTCTTCAGGGGTGACCCTGACTATGAATGCCTTGTACCTACAGGGTGGGAGTGAAATAGAGCCGTTGCAGGAGCTGCCAGAAGCACTTCTGCCAGCTCTTGGTATGCCACCAGAAAACACAATGAAGACGTACCTCTCACACTCCTGCAGCTGCTCCTGCATTCGCTGCATCTCATGCTTCATGCTAAGAATGCTGCTAGCAAGCTTTTTGGCTTCACTAACTTTCTCCTGCGGAAGCAGCATGGCTCACAATTTTGCAATATTGGTGGAGATGAGCATTCCAAGCCTAGGACTCAGGCCGCCCAAGACTGCCCGATCTTGCCTCACCTGGCGGGCCTTAGCCTCAAACTCTGCCCTGCGCTGAGCCTCCTGCAGCTTCTGGTCATTCTCCTTCAGGTAATCGTCAAAATGCTTGGCGTCCTCCTCCAGGGCATCCTCAGAGGCCTGCAGGCCGAGCCGGGTTACCGGGTTACCTGGTGCTCGTCTTGTATGGGGAATCCAGGCAGGGAATGAAGACAGCTGCAGCCTCTCATATAAGATCAATAGCCTCCCAGCAACTACATTCTAACATAGCTGCGACGTGGCCGGCACCTGCAAGGCTTCTGCACGCTGCTGCGAGCGCTGGTCCAGCTTGGATATCTCTGTACGCTTGGTGTCCATGCTCATCTGGACCAGGAAGATCTGGCGCTTTCTGGCTACAAAGTCGCGCATGTTCTCGGGGTGGCGCCGCACATAATCGGGCAGGGCCACTTCTGCCGCTGCTGCAGTATGGCCTGGGCTCAGCTGCTCGTCCTTGAGCAAGGCCTTCATAGCGATGCTGGCGGGTGACTGTGGGTCCACGGTGGCATGCATTCTGCTGGAGAGCGTGTGCTTTTGGTCCACGGGCAGGCTGTGCTGCTCTTGTAAAGCCTCACGTCGCTGCTGCTTCTCCTCCAGCGCAAGCTTGGCCCAGTCTGCCTCGCTTGGCAGCTCGAAGGGGTTGCTTGGCGCAACCCCGCCCTGCCCGCCGGCCATTGTGGGGTGGCACGGTTTATTCGGCTGGCCAGGCCTGCTCGGTACAAAGGGAGCAAGCTGCTCAAGCGCAGATACAGTCCCCGTGTATCTGGGCACAGTGCAGAATAGGCGTTTAAACTCAATGTGGGCAAATAGCAGCCGTGCGGCTTCAGATTACCCTCCGAGTTGGCGCGCTGACTGCTGGGCCTGCTGCCAGCCCGCGCCCTGGCCCTTACTTGCTATTTCCTAAGGTTATGACGGATTTATGGACTGCAGCACCCTACTGGGCATTTGGGCGTTGTTGAAGTTCCACCGGTTGTCGGGTGGTAGCCTGATGACACCTCTGCGCAAGCCCCATTGAGGTGCTTGCTGGGTATACGCACCTTGGTGCCCTACACTGGAAAGATGACTGCCGAGGATGAAGTGTACGAGCTGCGGCTACAGCTTGCTAAAACACAGGTGAGCCCCTCTAGCACACAACCCAGCTTCTTGCAGAAGTTGAAACGAGCCTCAGCTTTCCTCGCATTATGCTTCCTCCTTGTAGGTGCTCTTGCACGAAGCCAACGCCGCAAGACATGCAGCAGAACAAGACCTTAAGCACCTTCGAGCCGCCCAGCCTCAGACAGACAAGGAGCGCGAATGCCAGTCCCTGCGCAGCATGCTCAGGGCAGCACTTGACGAGAATGTCGCAGTCCAGGCTCAGCTTGCAGCCGCAGAGGATACCGTTGCGAAGCTAACAGCAAGCATGCAGCATCAACGCCCAGCTGCTGTCATGTTGGGCCCCAGGCAGCCAATTACACAAGCTTATCAAGCACAGCAGCTACAACAGCTGCCCAAACTGCCTGTGAAGCAGCAGCAGCACCAGCAGGCCCCCCTAGTACCCTCTTTCAGGCAAGCGAGCTCAGACACCGAAGATTCATGGTCTTGCAAGCAACAAGGACAGCCAGGACCACATCAGTGGGGGCGCAAGGAGCAGCCGGACCACCCCAACCTCCTCACGGCAGGCCAACCAGTGGCCAGCCAGGTGGAGGCCACCCAGCCCATCCACTTGCTGAAAGCCAAGCTTGCAGAGGTTGCAGCAGCTGCGGATGTTCGGTCAAGGGTGCCTCTCATGGACCCTAGCCAGTCAGATCTGGCAGGCGTGCTCCCACCGGGGGAGCCGCAGCACACAACCTTGAGCGTGAGTGGGATGGTAGGACCACCTGCCTACCAGCCACCTCACCAGCAGCCCACAGACCCTGGTTTGGGAAAACCAGCAGCGAGTGGCCAAGCGCCAGCCCTAGCCCCAAAAGCTGTGGCCAACGGTGCAGTTCCACCCACCGCCCTGCAGCAGGTGTACAAAGAGATTTCCGCTCTGCAGCAGCGCCTCAAAGCGGCAGAGGAGCATTTCATGGTCAAAGCTGGGCTCAGCAGGCCCGCCTCGCCAGCAGGGCCGCCGCGGTCCCGGCCGCTGTCACCCAACCATGGGCCCGGCCCTGACTGGAAGCTCATCAGGGAGCTGAAGCAGCGGAAGACCAAGGTGGAGACCATGCAGCTGGTGCGAGCGCCATCGTGCCGGGCTGGGCCCGTGAGGTTCTGCCATAGTGCGATATCCGGCATACCTGGAGCTTGAGGCCCGGTGCCTAACTAATCATGAGTCTTAACTGCTCAGATCATGCTTGGCTGAGGCATTAGCCCTTGTGCAATGCAGGCCACTTCGCGTGCTGCATGGGCAGCTGCACTTGGTGTCACAACCTCGGTCGCAGGCGGGGATGGTGACAAGAAGTTGCCCTCTCGGTTACCCTCTGGCGCTGCCTGTTGCAAGCCGGTGGCAGAACGGGGCAGGACACCCGCTGTTGACCAAAAGCCAGGACGGCAGCAGCGCAGCAACGAGCGGACGCCGTCACTTAGCCGCCAGGGTGGCTGGGAGCTGCCGTCGGCTGGCCGCAGCTCTCAAAAAATGACGAGGAAACCTGGATCTGTGGTGAGTGATGGTGCACGGTTTAGTGGGTCGCAGCTGGCATTGGGGCATTGGTGCAATTCACCATACGCAGCTGGCCGAAGTTTGCCCAGATAGCCAGCGGATTAGCTCACCCTTCGAATGGTCTGCTTTTGCAGAACAGGGACTCTTTTCAGCTGGTTGACCCTGCCCCTCAGCCTCGGCACAATGCCAGGCGGCGGTCCAGGTCGCAACAGGAGGTTGGTGATCCAGGACTGGGCAGGATGCGTTGGATGCACCCTGGTACCTTGTTCGCACTTATCAAGCTTTGGCAAGGAGGCTGGCGTGTACGCTGTGCAGGAAGTGTCCCGGTTGCTCATGGCAGGGATGTCGGCCAGCAAAAACCACCGCAGCTATGGGCAGGAGAACGACTGTGAGAACTCTGGTGGAAGGCGAGGGTGGGTGGCCCCAGTTGTAGTGGGGATATAATACATTGACTGACAGCTGTGAGAAGATGGCTATCAGCTGGGTTGGGAACCAAGGGTTCAGTTTGAGGGGCCAGTATTGTGGTCTCTTGTGCTCCGCAGAGTTTTTGTAAGTGCTTTCCTCTGTCACCCTGCCTTTCTTGTGGCGCTTTGACCCTATTTGTACTGTCCCCCCTAATCTGTAAGTAGTCAGATCCATTTAAGATGGAAATGCATGTGACAGGAAGGGGTCAGACAGCAGTGTGGCGGGTGCCAGCTGCGTCAAGAGTCTAGTCTAGTCTAACAGCGTACCGCCACCTGACCATGCTGAGTCCCCCAAGGGGGGCCAACAAAAAGCCAGGATGTACTATGCCCACAAACCCCAAGATCCAAGTACCAATTCTTAATGGCATGCACCACCCCGTCCGGACGGGGAAACCAACAAAAAGCACAACCAAAGGTCTATCCTACCAAGCTTCTCCATGTGTCCCTCATAGCACAAGCACTCAGCCAATTGAAGGCAACCCGCGAGCTGCCCTCAGCGTTCGTTTTGTCCTGATGCTGCCGTCTGGCCCCACCCAAGTCCAGCTGCTTCAGATGCTCCTCATAGATCTGGGGTAGCAAAGGGTTGGCAAGCCGCCCCCGCCGCCCCACCCCGTCTGGCAGTGTGGCCCACAAGATGCACTTAGCTAGGCGCGACTCAGGCATACGCCCCAGGTGCCCAAGGAACCGCAACGGAACTGCGTAAAGAAGCAGGCAGAATTAGGGAGGGGAGACAAGCTGCAAGCACACTCAGACCCATCTGCCACTTGTGTGTTATGCTTGGCAAATAACTAATAACGCTAAGTGCAAAGATCTCCAGGAATATGTTATATTTGGTTAATGTTGCCATAATAGCATGCATGCTGTCATGAGAGCACATGACTGGGGTGGTAAGCTGCCGGACTGCACCGCTTGACGCAAAGCAAAGGCTGAGGCCTTGCTGGAATCAGCATGCAGTGATAGCCTTGAAACACTACACTCTATGGATAGATATGCATAGCCATTGCCCTGCACTCTTCATTACCTCCCAATTGTTAACCGAGGCAGCAAGAGCCTATGTTGGTCACAACACTGCGAGGGTGCTTCAGTGGTTCATGTCACTTGGGAGGAGGTTAGGTCTTGCCTTAATGTGCAAAGCATAGGTATCAGCTGTGGTATCCCTTGGCAAACCGGAGAGCTAGGCCAATACTCCCAACTGCCAGGCTGGAGACTAGCTAGAGCTCTGTGGCAAAACATCTGGCTATGGCCAAGTAGCATGCACCTGAGCGTGTCGTGTGGGGCACAGTCACCCAAACAATGCAGAATTGTCCAAACAGGCCTTGCAGCCTCTGTGCAGCCTTGCAGTGCAACCACCCGCTGGATTCCACTGGGGATCTGCCAACCTGTCAGCACGGCACTATCCCCTGCAATACCTCCTGCAAGCCCTCCTCCATAAGCTCCGAATCCCAGGGTTGACTTAATCAGCGTTGTGTGCAGTACCTGGGCTGCCTCACGGGCCCTCCCATGCTGGTTGCTTGGGTAGGGGAGGAATGGAGGCTCGGTCGGCGTGGACTGCCAACCTTTGGGGTTCAGGTGGTGGTGAAGATGCAGATAAAGAGAGGAGGAAGCTAAAACAGGGGGAGGAGGCCTGCTGCATTTGCCTCACCAACCCGGTGGAGGTCACATTCAAGCCTTGCAACCATGACGTCTGCCTGGAGTGCTGCAACCGCATGCGCGCAGCAAACGTGTTCAAGGTGACCGGAGAAAGCTTGGCCGTGCCGCCGTCGTTATCGCCGGTCCGCTCCCAATGGCTAGATGACCCTCCATGTTGTCCTGCGCAGGCTGATGTTGGCATCAAGTGCGCCATGTGCCGGCAGTATATTGAGATGTATACCGACCTTAACGGGTAAGTGCAGCAACAAACTTGTCAACACCACCCTGCCCTGATCACTTGGGCAGGCGCTGGCCTCCCTGGTTCAAATGGAGAACATGCAGCCTTGAACAAGCTGCAAACGTTTGCAGGAACCCCTCGAGCGTGCCCTCCCTGCGCAACGCCAACCTGGCAGCAGCAAAAAGCAAAGCAGGGAGGCAAGCAGGGGCAGACGCCCAAGTCTCCACATCGGTGAGTCACAGCGGACCTGCTGGATACGCTAGCTTATTACCTTAAAGGCGACTCGCGAGGCAGGGAGAAGGGGAGGCGGGGACCTCTCAAAATATCCGTGAATGCAGCAGTGGGTGCAGGGGGCCAGAGGCCCTGGGGCTATCCGTGCTTGGGTGTTTACAAGAACCTGGCATACTCATAGCTATGCTACCTATATGGCATGAAGCGGCACCGGACGTGCCGTCCTCTTCCACATACCCTTAATGCCTTTCTAGCCTGGCTTCCCTGCACCGCCGTGGCCCACCTCTTGGTGGTTATCTATCCTTTGTGTCGTGTGTCCCTTTCATGTGTGGGCCTCCCTGCGCCTGCCAGGTGCCCAACCCCGCCCGCCTTGTGCCGCCGGTGGCTGGCGCGCCCGCCGCGCCCCGCGGGGAGGCGACATGGTACTGCGACAAGTGCCGCCACGTGAACATGGGCAGCAAGGCGGAGTGCAGCCGCTGCCGCTCCATCAACCCCAGCCATGTCAAGCTCAACACCAGCAAGGTCAGTGGGTGCCTGGTTTTGGGGAT
>BBXU01000112.1:0-17598 GCA_001598975.1 Parachlorella kessleri
GTGACTGGCGCCGTGGTGTGGACATGTCATCTGCAGGACCCGCTGAACTGTCTGCCGGAGGAGATTGTGCGGTCGGCCAAGGAGAAGCACCACCCCAACCTGAACAAGGCGTTTGTGGATGCGGGCACGCCCTGGGCGCAGGGCAAGATCGGGGGTGAGCCGGGGAGCTCCGCTGGCATGCTGGCCACGCTGTGCTGTGCAGCATGAGCAGCAGTGTGGCCTGGGGAGGGCTGTGGGAGCAGCCAGTGGTTGGCAGACCTGCAGCCCGCCATGGGCAATGGGACACTTAGGTCCTCAGCAGATTCTCAGCATAAGAAGTGGAGCTCTTGGCAGTCGAGAGCGACGCAAGGGCTCCTGGCATAAGCTGCCGAGCGCTGTGTAGTGATGTGGCTGTCAGAAGCTGTGACCGCAGGCACAACGGAGAGTATGCGCAAGGCGCTGCGCAGCAAGGGCCACGAGCGGCTGATGCGGGTCGTGAAGGTGCTCTCAGGTGGGTGGGGGCTGCACAGTCCCACATGGGGTGAGGATTGCGCCTGGGTGTACTCCGCCTTCCAGCTGGCATGGCCGAGGGGGAGCTGGAGCGTGCAAGAGTGTCTGTAGCAGGGTATACGGCTGGGAAACCGAGGTCGGAACTACCAGGTGGGCTGATATGGACCACCTCCTGGCCCTCCCCAGCCAGTGATGCACCTCGGCCGCCAGTCGTGGGGCCAGGGCCGCCTGCCCTGGTGTGGTTGGGCCATGCATGGCTGGGCACCGCGCTGCGCGTCTGTTGCCTGCACCCGCCCTACGATGCACTACCGCAACATCAATACTGCCCGCGCAGCTGGTGGCCCCGCCAGGGACCGTCCTCCTGCTGTGCTCTGCCTGGTGGCTACCGAGCCGCAGGTTGCCCATGTTCTGCCACGCCACGGGGCCGCCTCCTGCAAATGCCCTCCCTTGTTGGCGCCTATGTGCTCCAGGGTATCCTGGGCATGGTGCATGTCCCAGCGCGCTTGGCCCCCTGCCTGCGCACTACGTTCCACGTCGGTCTACTTACCGGTCAATGCGGTGGTTGCCCAGCGCTTGCGCTTTGCCTGCTGTGCAGATGGGTCCAACATGGAGGAGGTTGCGCTGGACCTGCTGGGTAACTACACGGTGCAGAGCCTGCTGGAGGCCACACACAAGCTGCGCGGCGTGGCGCACAGCATGGCACAGCAGGTGGGGTGGCCATTGGAAGTATACCAAGTGTAGAAGTAGACAAGCGCGGCCACGACATGAGTGCTTGGGGGTCCTCCACCTAGTGTGGGCTGTGCCTGGCCCGGGGCCACAGGGGCAGCGCAGGCCGGCAGGCGCTGTGGAAGCCTCGCCTCCACCTGCCCTAGCCTTCCTGGGCAGCTATCGTCTTCATCCTTGAGCTTTTTGGAGCTGATTTCCACTAGCCACCGGTGATGTGCCTAGAGGGGCCTGCACTTGCACCCTACAGGGCACAGCGTTCCCTGGGTTCCCTGAGTGTGCCTCGGTTCCGACTGGGCGGCATTGAAGGCGGCAGTCTCACTCGCCCAGGCATCACTCTGCAGGGCCAGGCCCCCTTGGAGAGCTTCAGCAGCGTGACTGGCGTGACCGCTGCCAGCGCGTTTGGGCTGCTGCTGCGCGCGCTGGCCGCGCTGAGCCACCAGCTGACCGACGACCCGCGCGGCGTGCACTGCCTGGTCCGCCTGGCTGCGCTGGCGGCGCCGGACGAGATCCTGGTGCTGGGACAGCAGATGCTGGAGGAGGTGGGTGCCTGGCGGCGTGGCGGGGGCGCAGGAAGAGGGGGGGCGGGGGCGCTATCTGTTGGTATTGGCACGAGGTGGGGGGTTCTGGTGCAGGGGCAGCAGCTGCTTCAGGGGGGTGTGTGGGTCGGGGGGAAGGTCCATGTGTTTACAGATCCCTACTACTGGGAGGCAAAGCTGGAGAGGTCAGGGTGGTGGGGCAGGAGATGCTGACGGAGGTGGCCGCCGGGGCCAGGCCTGTGCGTGGGGCGTTGACGAGGGGGGGGGAGGGCAGGGGAGCTGCGGAGGCAGGGAGGGGCAGCAGATGCTGGGGGAGGGGAGAGGAGCACAAGTGGATGGCAGGCGGGCACCTGGTGTAGGAGGGACGCTGGTTCCTTGGGTGTGCTGCAACCACACCACAGGTGCTTGGGTGGGGTTTCGTCGATCATGGCCCCCCAGCCCGCTAGCCCCAACACCCGGCGTTGTTGCCGGCTGGCCGACTTGCCGCCCGGCCCTGCCAGCGCCTGCTCCCGGCCCCTGACGCAGCCCAGCTTCTGCTGCCGTGCCTGCTGCAGTTCCTGGCGCACCTGAACCAGCCCCAACAGACGGCGCTGTTGTACGTCACCAACCTTGTGGAGCGCCTGGTGGGTGTGCTGGGCGAGTGCGGCAATGCCACCACTGTCGCGCGGCACCATGCGTGATGGACTAAGTATGGACTAGCACTGACTAGACTAGATTATCAAGGAACGGGGAGGGAGGGAGAGTGGGGAGGCTGGACGGCTGCACTGCACACGCGGCCAGGCCGGTTTGCCATTGGGAGTCGCCCTTCGTGTCTTGGATGGACAGGGTACAGCGGGACGGCTGCACCATGCCGTCCCTTGCCAAACTTCCTGGCTCCAGCAAAGCAGCTCCAGCACCGGTGTGTCGCATGCTGTGGTGTGCGCTTGGCTCCCTTCCCTCCCGTTGGCGCGCCGCCGGACCTCCCCTCCCACTGACAAGGACCTCTGGGTGCTTTTCCCACTCTTGCCCTTCACCGACTCCTGCCTGCCCGCCTGCTGCTGCCTCCTGTCTGCAGCTCAAGCTGCGCCGGGATGGCGGCTCCTGCGCTGCCGGGGCCGCCAGCCTGCTGAGCCAGCTGTGCGCCGCGTATGTGGCCAACCAGCGGGGGCTGATGTGGGCGGCCCGCAGCCCATACGCAGGCCCGATGGTCATCCACGCCTTGCGAGGGGCGCTGCCGGCGGCGGAAGCCTTCAAGGTGTGGGGTGGGCGGGTGTTGGGCGGATGCAGGTGTGGGTTAGGGGGGGGAGGGGCCATGGGGGAGCGTACCATGTTATAACGGCCGGGCGCTGTGCTCGTGTGAAGTCCATGTGTGGATCTACTGCCATACCCGCGTCCGTTGAGTTTCTGGAGCCAGTTGGCCGCCGAGGGCTGGCATTGCTGTAGTGTTGACTTTGCACAGGTGGTGGGGCTGTAGTGACCACCCTGTGCCGGGTGGTGGCTGAGGGAACGACTTCCCGCTGTTCTGAGCCACGCTGGTCCCTCATGCCAGGGCCTCGGTACCTGTGGCAAGGTGCCCTGCTGCCCACACCCTCCTCATGTAGTGCCCCACTGCCTGTTCCCCTATGCGAAGATCAAGGCCAAGGTAAACTGCTATCCCAGTAGTGTGGTGCTGCTGCCTGTTCCTGGGTGAGAAGAAGTCGGGGGTCACCGCCATCAGCTTAACCTCCACTGTTGTGCCTGCCTGGTGCCGGCAGATGGGCTGGTGCCTGGCCACGTCAGCGGCCCAGCTGACGACCCACCACCACGGCATGCGCACGCTGGAGCTGCTGTGCACGCTCAAGGCCGCCGACGGCCGCTGCTCGGAGATGATCCGCGACCTGACCTGCTATGCGGCCAAGGCGCTGCAGGGCAGCCTGGCGCAGCTTGCGGTGCGGTGACAGGCACACAGGCATGGGCGTCGCAGTATGTACTCATGTGTGCTGCAAGCTGATGGGGCCTTGGTGCGGCCACACCTGCTCTGCGGTGCGGTGCAGTGCAGTGCTCTGTGCTACACTCAGCTGTAGCGGCAGACCGGTGGGCTTGTAATGCGCCAGTGGGTGGAGGGCTACACGGTGGCAGGCAGCGTCACACACATCCCTGCCGTTGGCTGCTGCTGAGCAATCGAGGAGCAAGGTGGGCCCCTGCCCGCCCAACACGCCTCTAGGTGGCACCTGGATCGACCGCTGGTTTTGCGTTGGGGGTGCAGGCACGGCGAGAGGAGGGGGGCGACACGCTTGTGAGGGCCCTGCTGAGGCAGCTGCAGGAGCACCGAGAAGATGACTGGGTAGAGTGGGTGATACAAGGTGGGCGGGCCCTCCTCGGGGCACCTCTCATTGGCACGGCGAGGTGGGGACTGTGTGACTCCCATTGGTGCACCTGCAGTGCTCCTTACTAGCCTTCAGCAGGTCGCCTCGGGTGTCCGTGGCGCTGTGTATAGGACGTACGGGCGTTCTGGTGTGTGCCAAGCCCAGGCTTCAACTTACAAGACTCTCAGGCCAGCGGGTAGGTGCTTGCTCTGGCAGCATTTCAAACTACAGTAGCCATCCTGCGGCCCTACACTACTGTCCAGTCGCTTGCGTGGCCTACTGTACCCCTGGGTGTGCCCTCGCTTCTCTGCAGAGCTGGTGTTGGCGGGGGACAGCTTTGCCGGCGACAGGGACGGGCGCGAGCTGCTGCAAAGCGCGCTCAGCATGCCGACCCTGACCTCGGACACGCTGCACCAGCACCTGCGGGTGAGGGACGGGCAGCCCGGGAGGCCCTGGACTGTCGTCAGTGTTGGTCGGTTGCCAGGCCTCCCAAGCTGGCATTGTTTGGCGGCGGTGGCTTGCAAGGCTTTACAAGGTGGCGAAGCATCGTGCACGCCCTGTGCTGGAGGCTGCCATCATACGATGTGCGCCGGGGTGGGAACTCAGCCAGGCTGTATGTTCGGGCCCACCCAGCCTGCACGTCACTGGGAAGTTCGCCTGGAAGCAGGTGCATGCGCAACTTGGTTGCCCAGCCTGCCACTGGACACGCCTTGCCCCTCGAAACACCATGCCGCTCCCTGCCTGCTCACCCCCCATCTCTCCTGCTTGGTGCCGCAGCGACTGCGCGACACCGCGGGCCCCCACTACGCCGCCATCCAGCAGCAGGTGCTGTCCAACCGCTCCGCGCCCGACAAGCTGCCGCGCAAGCTGCACGCGCACCCGTCCGAGGTGTCGCCCTTTGCGCCGCCCGAGGTGGTGCGCAGGTTCCCCCACTACCTGCGAGACGCGCACCACCACCAGGCGCACCCCACACACTCCATGCTCAAGCGGGCGGCGCAGCAGCCTGAGCAGCAGGCAGCGCAGCCGGGGGTGCAGCAAAGCGCGCAGCAGGGCGTGCCTGCCCCGGGGCAACCGAGTGGCGCAGGTGTGAGCAGGCGCCAGGATGGCCGCTGGGGTGGTGCTGCTTCTTGCACGGCTGGGTGGATGCCTTGGTGCGACGCGCCGTGGGATGTTGGCGTCTGTCTGCAAGGTGTTAGCTGTATGAGTGCCTTCATGTGGCTGAGGTGGCCTGTTTTGTACCACTCGTGGTGGAGTATATTGTTCTGTTGTGATATCGGTTGTATCCTAGCAAGGGCACAGCTGGCTGCCAATGTGGGGCAGTCTAGCGGAGGCCCAAGCACAGAGTAAAGGCATGTAGGGCAGTTACATGCAATCCTTCTCTTTCGCAGGTGCAACAGAGAACGGCGGCCACATCCCGCCGGGCTATGCCGCAACCCAAAACGCAGCCGCCGCGGCACACCAGCTGCCATCCAACGGCAGCCTGGCGCTTCCCAATGGCACCGCTCACTTGCCGGCAGCCACACACCCTCCCTTGCCGCCGCCCGAGCCGCGGCAGCAACAGCCGCCGCCACCGCCGCCGCCGGCGCAGCGACCTAGTCCACCGCAGGTAGCAGAACAGCCTGCGGCGGAGGTGACATGGCCGGTGGGTGCGGTGGCCAGGCCGCCTGCAAGCAGCCTGGGTACCAGCGCTGTGGAGCAGCAGCAGCAGCAGCAGCAGGAGCAGAAGCCCTACATGCTGCCACCGGTACCCGAACAGCAGGCCTTGCAGCAGCAACAGCAGCAGCATTTGCCACGCACGCAGCCATTGCCGCCGCCTGCAGCAGTAGCAGTTGGAACAGCAATGCCTCCGGGACACGCCGACCCCACAACTGCAGCCGTGCCAGCCAGCGTAGGGGAGCTCCCACAACAGCAGCCGCCGCACGCAGGAGGCTACGCCTTACCGCCCGCGGGGTTTGCTCAGCAGCCCCTTACCGGGCATGCTGTGGCGGTTCCTGCCCCAGCGGCTGCCCCAGCCCCACCACCAACCCCTCCTGCCCACTCACATGGGCTTGCCCCCCAGGCACCCAGCCCGCACCTGCCTGCAGGTATCGTTCCATTGACCTCGTGCTCTCGGACCCTGCATAGCAGCGTGCTTGGCATGCGGCATGGGTCTGTCCAAACCTTGCTTGTCATAGGGCCGTTTGTGGTCAATCACACCAAAGGCTGTCCCGTGTCTTGTACTTTCCTCACTGCATGGGAAGAGCAGGTTGCTTTTACCCCGGGCGCATGACGCAGTGCTGGAGAATCTCCATGACGCGAACGACTCCTTTCTGCCGCCTCTGTTGCAGACCCTGCAAGCTTCTTCCCCAGAGCAGCGCTCCCCCCCTCCGCCCTGCTGCCGCATGGAGCTGGCCCCACACCGGCAGCAGCACCCGCGGCACCACCACAAGCCCGGCAGCCGGCTCCCTTGCCTGCCCCACCCCCCTTGGCACCACCAATGTCGCAGCCACACGCGCCGCGGGCGGGGCCACCACCCTTAGGCCCTGCGGGTAGCTACCGTCCTGTAGGTAGTAGCAACAATGATGGCAGCAGCGGCAGTAGCCAGACGCCTCAGGCAGCCGCGGGCTTGGGCGGTTTCCTCAGCCTGCCAGACATGCTTGCCCAGCTGACCTCGGGCGGGGGGGTGGCCGGCACCGCGGCATCCGCTGCTGCTGCAGGTGGCGCCTACGGCGGGCCTGCAGCTGCACCGGTGGCACAGCGCCCGGTGGCAGCAGCAGCGGGGGCGCCTGGGAGGCCTGGTGGGTCCTACCGGCCCTTGGGCATGTCAGGTGGCTCATCTGGGCCTAGCAGCCGGCCAACACTCCAAGCAGCCGGCCCTACCCAAGGGCCGCCGGCAGCAGCACAGCCGGCACCTGCACCGCCTGGGTATGGTTATGGAGCCCCCGCCAGGCAGCCAGCGCAGGCGCAGGCGCAAGCGGGGCCGCCGCCTCCGAGGGCCCTGCCCCCGCCCGCCTTTGCGTACATGCAGCAGCAAGCCGCGCTGCCGCAGCAGCCGGCGGCGCTGTTCCACCCGCAGCCCGGCGCCGCAGCAGCGCCGCCGGTCCCCCGTGCGGCGCCGGCGCCGCCGCCGCAGCAGCTACAGCCGACCCCTCGCCCTCTGGCACCCAGCTATGGTGAGCACCAACACCAGCAGGGCAGGGCCGCAGGGCGGGGCCCAGGGGCAGGGGGAGCAGCGCCCACTGCCGCTGCCATTGTGGCCTCCACAGCGGGCTCTTCCTGGGCCTGCCGGGTTTGCACTTACGTGCACGAAGGCAAAGAAGCAAACTACCTGGCCTGTGCGCTTTGCGGGTCGCCGCAGGCGGGCTGACATGTGGCGATATGGCACGCAAGGCTTAGGTCTGTGTGCTATGTCCTGCGGACAGGGTTGGTTTCTGCTTCTTGGCTGCTTACGCATGCCTCTGAGCCTCTGCAATAAGGTTTATATCTTGCTTGGCTTCTTATCTTGCTTGGCTTATGAAATATTTAGCAGCTAGGCCATCTTTGGCGAGGGTGGCCGTTAACCCTTTCCCTGGTCGCTATTGCCTTCAAGTTCGGATTCTGTTACGAGCAGGCAATGCGAACAATGGTGTCGTGGCTGTGAACTGGCAGAGGTGGAACACAAGTATGCTCTGGGGGCTTGATTTGAGATGTAAGGATAGGTACGATATGCCTGGAGTTCAGCTACCTGGGTAGATTACCTTACCTCCAGCAAGCAGGCGTGTATTCAAGCTAAGTCGCATGTTGCGCCGCGACTTATCTTGTGTTTTCTTCGACTAGCTGCAGGGTTGTCCTGCTATGCACACCACCGTCTTGCACTTGCGGAGAGTGCAAGGATTGCCGGGTAAAGCTTTCCTTCCTTCCTTTGCTGCTTCCTGTTATATGTGAACTTGTCTGCGTCGGGAGGATAAGGTACAGCTGCCACACCCTGGCTCTAGCAACCCTCAATGAGGCAACCAATGCTCGGCTTCAACGCTAATTGGCAAAAGGCTGACAATAGGTCCATGGAAGGATGCAAGATTGTGCTTTGCACGGGCAGCATCGCCGTCCATACATTAACAACGTTGAAGCCAGTGATAGTCAGGAGACCAGCATCATAATGCACAACGCTGCAAGACTCGCTCACATGCCGGGAGATAACTACTAGATCAGAACTCAGGCAACTCAAGCACCTTCTACATCCAGCGCTGTCAGTCCAGCTCATCTCTCACACCCTGTTCGCACTATCTGCCACCCACACTATGAACAGCATCGTGACGTCACCATGCATAACAAAGCCATGACGAGTCACGAGGGAGTCTCGCGCCAGCCCCAGGGCACCTGTCAGTCCAACAAGCACGCTTGCACAGTTGACATTCAGCATGCAGCCTTGTCGGTCAGCAGTTCCACACCCCTGTGACATCGACTAACTCGTGCCAGTCCGCCCAGCTGCGGCGCTGGAGCAGCAAGACCGCCTCAGGGCTTGGGCGCGCCGCACTTGTAGCAGGCAGCCCTGGAGGCAAAGTTGTGGCCCCGGCAATCCCGGCACTCCCAGTCGCCAGGCTTGAAGTCGGGGCTGCAGGGGGGCAGGTGGGCATATCATGAGGCATGGCTACCTTGGGGTGCTCCATACCGTGCCACAGCTTGCTTCAAGGGCTGAAGACAGCTGCTGGAGGGTGCAATTGCAAAGCAGCTTGATGGTGACAGCGCCGCCTTCCTTGACATCAAGCCTCATGTGCCAGTACAGCACCGCCAAATGGCCTAACAACATGCGTCCTGGCCCAAGCACTCACGCGCCCCCGCCGCCGCCGCCACCGCCGTAGCCCCCGCCATACCCGCCGCCCCCGCCACCACCATAGCGGTCATACCCACGGTCTCCATAGCCGCCCCCATAGCCGCCCCCGTAACCGCCTCCTCCTCCGCCGCCCCGGTACTTATCCTCGCCGCACTGGTAGCAGCGGTCGCGAGTGGCAAAGCTGCAGGCAAGGCAAGGGCAGAGAGGTACCACTCAGCTAGATTACCCTGTGGGGAAACTTGCTGGCTTCACCCGTTGGGAAACATGCACTGTCGACCGGCCACACACAGTTTCGGACCCCGATACACAGCGATACTCCACATCCAGATTAATTCACATGCGCAGAACAGCACTGCAAGCTTGCCCACCCCAACAAGGTGCATGCAGCCTCCCACAGTTTCATTGACTATCAAGATCAGGTGCCCCCGTTCACATACTTGTGAGCCCGGCACCTCTCACAAGCCCAGTCCCCCGGCCGCCAGCTAGCGCCACCGCCACCGCCACCCCGGCCGCCTGCACATGCACCACCCTACCAAGCTCTGTGAGGACGGGAGCGAATAAACGCTTGTTACCCCGTATGCGACCTAAGGTGAACCACCCCTGAGCGGAAGCAGCACCGACACAGCGAGCCTCCGATGCGTGCCAACAAGCTGCGGAAGGCTGCACGGCACAAGGGCCAAGGCCCACAATGACACCACACGGGTACCAAGCTGTGCACCCTGGCAAGCTGTGCTGAGGTCCTCATAGAGATGACTCACCCCCTCCGCCACGGTAGTCATAGCGTGCCTCACTATAGCGACCGCCCCTGTCATAGTCGCGGCCATCCCTGTCGTAATCACGGCCGCCCCTGTTGTAAGGAAGTTGGGTGCAGGGTTAGCTCCCTCACAATCCCTCGATTGCAGGACCCAGGTGTCGAAGCTAGGACGAAAGACCGTATATAAGACTCGGGCCACAACCGACGCGGGCGCCTCCTTTAGCCAGCCTGTGCTAGTCAAGACACTGATCAGACCTGACCTGGATGCCTAAGCAAGAGGTACAACTCCAGTTGCCCAAGCCAGGAAACCTTGCAAACAGTCCAATCGACCTACTGCGCACCTGTCCCTGCTGTCGTCCCTGCGTCGCTCACGCGAGTAGGACCGCTTCCTGTCACCCGAGCGTGACCGGGACACACTGCGGCGCCGGTCACCTCGGCTTCTGCTCCGGCTGCCACTCCTATCGCGCCGCGGCGGGCTGCGGCTCGCGGCAGCGGCAGGGCTCCTTCCTCGGGACCTGTGTCACGCCCAGGCCACCATCACCACCACCGTTCTGCCCGCCGGCACCAGCGCAGCACCCGCATCACCCCCGCAGCTTGTCAGCGCCAGCCGCTGGGCTGGGCGCCACCCCCTGCCATCCCTCCACCAGGCTAGCGGCTGGCGCCACCCCATGCCATCCCTCCACCAGGCTGCCATGTGCCACCTCCCCCCACCAGTTCACCACTGCCGCCACCGTGCCACCACCACCGTTCCTGGACTGTGCGAACGGGGCGGTTCGCCGGGCTTAGTCCAGGGCGTGGCAGCACGGGGTGATGGCCAGATGTGGGCTGATCAAGGAGCAACAAGCTTAAGCGTGGAAAGCTCTCTAACCTGCTTCGGTCCTCGGAACGCTTGGGGCTCCGGCTTGGACTTCTGTCCGCCATGACGAGTTCCCAGTTCAGTTGCTAATTTTGACAGCGGGAACAAGCAGAAGTTCCGACCGGTAATGTCTGATCTGTTTAGTGAGAATCCCACCATGGCTGTAACCCCAGCAAAGGCCGTACGTCCCGTGTACTGCGACAGTGACATCATGCAGCTTGCTTCATCTTCTCGAAAGCTTGGGCGCGTTCCTGATCTTAAACTCTTCGCCCTGCACTCCACCACAGGTCAGCAGAAAGAATAGCTTGCATTCTCAATATCCCATGAAGGCACTTCAGGAGCCTGTGCATTAAGGAGCACCCTGCAATGCACCAACAGAGAAATCTGTAGTTCATAGTCTGCAACACCCATAGATGGACCCATCCAACCAGCGGCAGAGTCACCCATCTCCCCGTGTCAGCTACCCAGGTCAGCTTTGCTGCCGGTGGCTTGTCCCTGACGAAATCAGACAAGGTACGAGCTCACGGCCTTCCCAGGCTACAAAGGGCATCGGGGAGTCGACGGCAAGGTGACTTGCTTAAGTACTCCGCAGCTTGAGCGACACCAGTGGCCAGATGGTGAACCGCGTGCTTTCTGAGCAGTAAGCCCTTCCTGCAGGGGCTCTATGTGTTTTGCATAGTTTCTTTGTTTCCGAACCTCAGACAGCAGGCGATACTTAGAAGATTTAATTGTTTGCTGTCAGTGTGGTGGCCAGCCTGGCAGGTGCGCCCTATGCTTCTCACCACCCAAGTACAAGGTGAAGCACAAGATAGTTGGGGGAGACCTTGAGCACCCTCCGCACTCCTCACTTTGCATGGGTTGCCTGAGCGAAGAGTCGGGTGAGCGCTCCGGAAAAACTGCTGCTGACATAGTGCAAGCCTGATGGCATTGCAAATCGGAACCCTTCCACTGTTCTATCACTGTTGCTGGTGTCGCTGCTTGGAAGAAGCTGACCTGTCTTCCGGCTTTTGGGAGGCAGCTGGTAGCCACCTCCCTAGAATACGATGCATAGTCGTCTGTCCCCTTTCTGCACTTCCTGTCATCGACACCAGCACATCAAACACTTTTGTAGTGAGTCTGCGGCTGCAAGTGTAGCACTGAGCCTCTCTGTGGCCGTGAGTGCAGGCTTTTGCCTTTGACACTGTGCTTCCCGCAGTCACAGGGCTTCTTGCGCCAGTTAGCTTCGAATTCCCCCCCCCTTACGACTCTCAACTTAGGAAGTTCCTTGCAGTCAGTCATACATACAATAGAACCCATGCGCTCTCATAATCTGTTACTGACGTCCACTGGACTCTGGTGCTGGCTTCATGACATGAGAACACACCGGGTGGGTTGTCCCAGCAACAATGGTGCCAAGCTGGCAACTTTCAGCTTGCACACGCTGCCACCAGCAAATGAAGGCCAGCAGCTCCAACTCTTGTTATGCATCGCCGTCCAGACCGGATTCGAGCAGTGTGGCGACTGCGCGCCTGCGGTGCCTGCTGCTTGCCTTTTAGCCCTGCTTTTGAGCCACGAGGCCCGCCAGATTTAGTCAGCCTGCCCATATAGTCACTGAAACTAGCACGCCTGCTCTCGAGATTGGCCTGACCATCCGTTGAAGGGTTCTAGCAAGGGGGGAGAATCAATCCACGGGTGGTCGGCTAACCCTGGGGCGGAGGAGCAGCCTTGCCCCAAACAACAAAAATGCAGACGACGGCATCCACTATCCAGGCCCCCCAGGCCTGCGCAGGTGCGTCGCCGCATCGGGCTAGCCACGGCTAGTTGGGCGTATCGTCCATCATTAACCAGCAGCGTAATTGTCGACCACGAGTGGAATCGACGCCTCGTTCAGACACCCTTTCGGTATTGACAGCGAGCGGCGGCACCATGGACTGGCATGGGCCGCCGACATCACTTGCCGCAGCGCCCTCAAGGCAGCCATAGATATAAGAAGTTGCAAACAGGCGGAAACTCGTCTTTGTGTGGAGTGAAGCCCAGTTGTTGCCTGCTTCAGGGCTGCGGCCCACCAGGAAGGTGGCCCTGAGTCATGGGGGCCGTGGCATGGCACTCCTCAGGCAGCTGGGCCCCAGGCGTGTGTCACAGACCCAGACCGCGGGCCGCACTGCTGTTGTGTCCCCCGTGGCTGTGGCGGTAAGTGCTTGTCACGGACTGCTTGAGCTGCCATATAGTGCGCACGAAGGGAAAACAACACTGTGCTTCTTACCAATTCCTACGGGGGCTAGTTGCCCTGGGTACCTGTGTGACACGGGTATGCTGGGCAAGGCCTGCTTCAGGCTGTTAGGATTTATAATCCACGCACTGGGAAGAGCCAGTACTTGTGATGGCTTGGCGGGGATTCCGCGCCTTACATAATCTTTTCTGTGGCTGTACGCTTCCTATGTACTATCCAGCAAACTGGCCAAAAAGTCAGTAGTGGGTGTTCACTGTAGCATCAGGCCACATCCTTTTTAGATGCAGGCCCCTCCCCGCATGGACAGTGGTGTGTACGAGTCTGTGTGGGAGGATGCCTGGGTCAAGTCCCGGGAGGAGTATGACGCAATGTACAAGCGCTCAATTGAGGACCCCAATGGGTGAGGCGCTGTGCTGGGCATGCCCTGAGTGCACCTCCCTGTAGCATGCTCCTGCATGCGTGCATACTCTACCTGTGGGCTTGCCTCAACTAAGCCTGGTGTGTGTGGGTGGGTGGTGGTGGGGGGGGGGGGAGGGTGCTCTGCGAGTTTACAGTTTCTCAACTGCAGGCAGGCGCATTGTTACTTGTTACTTAGTCAGTCCTCCCTGGGAGGGCGTGGGTGGCACTGGCAGGAGGGTGCAGTGAGGTCAGCAGCAAAGGAGGCAAGGAGCACATGCACCCACCCAGGCGGTTGCACCCGCCAGCACGCCTCACTTGCCCCGCGTTTGCGGCGCCCTTCCCCACCGCAGCTTCTGGCGCGACCTGGCCGTCAAGAGCTTCTACTGGGAGACGGAGCCCGAGCAGCAGCACATGGCCCACAACTTCGACATCAACAAGGGGCCCATCTACTCTGAGTGGTTCCGCGGCGGGCGCACCAACATGTGCTACAACGCGCTGGACCGACACGTGGAGGGCAGCTTTGGCTCCCAGGAGGCGTTCCTGTTTGAGGGGAATGAGCCGGGGCGCGAGGACGTGATGACGTACGAGGAGGTGCTGCGCGAGGTCTGCCAAGTGGTAAGTCATGTGGGAGTAATCAGCCCTGGGTGGCCTTGCTGCTGTTGTGGGTAGCGTCTAAGGTGTTTGCGGGAGGGTTGTATGGGTTGGTGGGTAGTTTTTCCATCGTTGTGAATGACAGGGGTAGGTGGGTGGGTGGGGAGGCCTTTTTGGTATGTGGGAGGGGGCCTTGTACTGTGGGAATAGAGAAGTAGGCGCCTCTTGGAGGAGTGCTGCTAAGGGAGTTGAGGCAGGAAGAGAGTAATTGGTCAGCATGACGTGTGGCAGACTGGCCCAGCGGCTGGGTGGTGCTCTGCTAGGCTTTTGGCTGTGTGCGGATATGTGGGAAGGGGGGGTGCCTTGCTAAGCAGGTGGCAAGCACTGCCGACGGCCCCTGGACTGGAAGGTGCATGCCCGAGAGCCAGCCTGCCTGCCAGGGACCTTCCCGGTGCTTCTTCAGACAATACTAGTGCCGGCTCCCTTCCTCGCTCTGATCGTTGTGATGGGCCTCGGAGCACCAGGAAGCGAGCAAGGGCGACGGGTGCAAGCAAGGGGTGGGTCCGCATGCTACCAAGGGGTGTCGGCCCCTGCTACCAACAGTATATATTTGCTTATAAAATGCCCAAACCTCCCCCCCTCCCCCTGCAGGCCAACTGGCTGCGTGCCCAGGGCGTGAAGAAGGGCGACTGCGTGTCCATCTACATGCCCATGATCTGCGAGCTGCCCATTGCCATGGTGGGAGCAGGGTGGAGTTGCAAGGGGGTGTGGGGCCTGGGTATATATTTGTACAGATTGATGCCCACTGCGCTGCTTGGTGCACTTGCCTGCGTTGGGTGCTGCTTTCTGGGTTCCTGCCGATGATGAGCAACAGCTTTGTCCGTACCATCTGACCGCTGGTGACGACACAAAGTTAGTGGAATCTCGTTAGCCTGAGGCACGGCACCCACACACGACGCCTTGTTTCCCAAGCGCACAAATCTTATTTGTCTGTGTTGATATATACACTGGCACAGCAAGGAAGACTTGGGACTCGCCCATCTTGATACTCAAGGTCCCCCCTGCCCGCCCCCCTGGCTGCAGCTTGCCTGCGCCCGCATCGGTGCCGTGCACTCCGTGGTCTTTGGCGGCTTCTCTGCCGAGGCCCTGGCTGGCCGCATCGAGGACTGCAAGTGAGTCCAGCACTGCTGCCTCCAGCTTGCTGCTTGCAGCTGGTGATTTGTATACTTCCCCTGGCTGGGCCGGCCCAGGGGATGCAATCCTGACACTGTCACCCCCTACAAAGAAGCCAGCGAGGGGGCTCTGCACCCGCCCAGCGGATGTACCCCCTGCGCAGAGGGCCCTGGGGTGGGCAATGGCCAACCGATTGAGCGACCAGGGCGAGGCTGGGGCGCGGTGCAGGAACTGGTGGGGGCGCCTGGCTCAGCCCCCTGTGGCCGTCGGTGACGTGCGCGGGTGTGTGCGCCCCTGCAGGGCCAAGGTGCTGATCACCTGCTCTGGCGTCATGCGCGGCACCAAGGCCATCAACCTCAAGGCCATCGCCGACGACGGTTGCAAGCTGGCCGCGGAGCGGGGCCACGTGGTGCCCAAGGTGCTGGTCTACCAGAACGACGACGCGGGCAAGCGGGAGGTCACCGCCATGACCGCCGGCCGCGACGTCTTCTGGCAGGACGAGATTGCCCAGCTGCCCACCACCGTGAGTCCATACCCGGGGGGGGGTCCGGGGGGGGTGGGGGGGTGGTCGCGCGCATGGGGAGCCTGGTCGGGGGTACTGGCGCTGCCTGGGATGAGAGGAGGCGGGTGGCCGGGGGCGCACTGCGTGCACTGGGCCGGGCGAGTCCCTTGTACACAGCTGCAGGTGCCTGTCTTCAGGCGGGTTGTGATCTTGGGATGCACCTTCACTTTGTGCAGTCGTGGCTACTCGGATGTGCGCCTGCCCACTCCAGTGGCCTTGGCAACCATGCCAGCCTGCCAGCCTCCTTCACTTGCGCTTGACAGTGTCTCTGTGTATGAGGGAGCGTGAACGGCATGGCAGCCAGACCCGTAGGGCCACTTGTCCGGCTCTTGCTATTGAGAGGGCGGGGCCAAGCTAGCTGTTGGGCTTGTGGTGTGCAGGCTGCCGTGGAATGGGTGGAGTCTGAGCACCCGCTGTTCCTGCTGTACACCTCCGGCTCCACCGGCAAGCCCAAGGGCGTGCTCCACACCACGGGTGAGTGAGTGAGCCCGCTTGGCGCCGTCCTTGGGGATGTCTTGCTTACGGAAGCAGGCACACTTCAGTACCCAGCGCCCTGCGCTCTGCTGACCGATGCAGCTGGCCCCCAGCCACGTTGCTGCTGTTGTGTGCCAGTCACCTCCCATTATTTCCTGAGAGCGTGCAGCCAGCCACGGGGCTTGCAGCAACAAAAGACCCTCAAGTCCAAGCGGGGAGTGGCGCGTCGTGCACTGCTGCACATGCGCCTTGGGCTTGCCACTACAAAGTGCAGCTTTGCTCACGCTAGCCGGGCATCCACCACTGCAGGGACCCTCCCGGCTCCCCCTGCAGCCACCTTACCCACCCAGGCACCTGCACACACCCTGTCTGGCTCCTCCCCTGCTGCTGCAGGTGGCTACATGGTGTACGCGGCCACCACCACCAAGTATGTCTTCGCCATGCAGCCCGGCGACGTGTTTTGGTGCACAGCGGACTGCGGCTGGATCACCGGCCACTCCTACCTCACATACGGTGGGTGTCCTGCCTAGCACCCTGCGGCCATGGCTGGGACGGCGGGGGCCTGCCTCTTTGCCTGACCTCCAGCAAGCGGAGGGGACCTTCTTCTAGCCCTCGCCCCCAAGAGCTAGCAGGTCTTGCTGCTAAACCGCCTGTAAGCCGTCCCAGGTGCCCAGCACACATGCAGCTACTTCTAGCTCACCCTCACACAGGTCACAGAAGGCTTGGGGCGCTTGCGCAGTGCAGCAGCAGCCCACGGATGTCACAGAGTAGTCCTGGAGGTGACTCATCCCTAATTCGTACCTTCCCTCGTCACCCACCTGCCGCAGGGCCCCTGATCAACCGTGCCGTGAATGTGGTGTTTGAGGGCGTGCCCACCCACCCCACTCCCGCACGCTGCTGGGAGGTAGTGGAAAAGTACCAGGCAAGCAGGCAGACCCCAGTGCAGGATACCGGTGCAGGGGTGGAGGGCGAGGGAGGGATGTCACTGGCAAAGGTGGCCGGCAATGCGGGCAGAGAGGAGGCAGGGGCAAATCGAAAATTTCATCTCAGCCCGCAGCCATGGCGCAGCCACACCGGCTGCATGACTCGCTGGCCACCTGCTGCCGTGACGCTTTTCGCACTGCGCCACCCATGCCATTGGTGTGTGCGTTGCTGGCTTGCACAGCTCCCGCGCAGCCCTGACCTCTGCCTGACCTCTGCCTGACCCCTGGCTGCTGCTGCCCTCCCTCCGCAGGTCAAGCAGTTCTACACTGCCCCCACCGCCATCCGCTCCCTCATGCGCTCCGGCGACGACTGGGTGCGCAAGCACAACCGCAACTCGCTGCGCGTGCTGGGCACGGTCGGCGAGCCCATCAACCCCGAGGCCTGGAGGTGGTACCATGAGATTGTAGGCAACGGTGAGTGGGCTCTTTGCTGTGGCCCTGCTGGCGCTGCAGGGGATACCATGCCAAGGCCTGCTATCGGGAGTGTGGGAGCTTCCAGGTGCCGTGTCGGCCTGGTGTAGCACCTTGCCTGCCACGGTTGGTGCCTTTGTCCTGTGCCTTGTACCAATGCCTGCCAGCCTCCCTCATGTTGGTGGCACTGTCTCCTACTTACATCCTCCAATTTTGGACTCACACACCCTTTTCCCTTTCCCTTGCAGATCTCCCGCCCCCCTCAGTCCCACTATTAATAGCTATTAAACAAGCTCCCCCAGACGCAGTTCCGCGCTAGTAA
>BBXU01000113.1:0-12523 GCA_001598975.1 Parachlorella kessleri
TCCCTCAATGCCTTAACCCATACCGTTTGCTGCAGGCTCCTGCCCCATCGTGGACACCTGGTGGCAGACGGAGACGGGCGGCCACATGATCGTCAACCTGCCCGCCGCCTGGCACGAGAAGCCCGGCTCGGCCACGCTGCCCTTCTTTGGCGTCAAGCCCGCGGTGGTGGACGAGAAGGGGCGCGAGCTGGAGGGGGAGTGCGAGGGCATGCTGTGCATTAGCCAGAGCTGGCCGGGGGCCATCCGCACCGTGTTTGGCGACCAGGAGCGGTTTGAAACCAACTACTTTGCGCCCTTCCCGGTGCGCCAGTCATGGTAGCGGTGTGGGCTTGGCTGGTTCCTGGCCCGCTTGGGTATCCCAGGCAACAATGCTAGTGGGGCACCTGGGTGTGCGGTGGTTTGGGGCTTGCCCACTTGTGAGGTGGGGCATGGATTAGGTGCATAGCAGGATCGGGAGTAAAAAGGTGGGAAAACGCTGCCTTGTGCCTAAGCAAACCACTGCTTTGCCTTGGAAGATGACTGCCTTGGCTACGAGCTGGTTGAGTGTCAATATAGAGTCCAAGGGCTCTGACTCCCTCTGCATGTGTGCCTGCAATCCCTGCAGGGCTACTACTTCTCTGGCGACGGCTGCCGCCGCGACGCCGACGGCTACTACTGGATCACAGGTAGGGGGCTGGCGAGCACCGCTTCTGGCCAGCGCTCCTGCAGCCATAGCTTGCCCTAGTCTTGCGAGCTGAATGCGCTTCCAAATGGCGGGCTTCCTTTGTACGCGTACACCTGGACCCCAACATATGAGATTGAGCCAGTACCCCTTTCTCGTGAGCAGGCCGTGTGGATGACGTGATAAATGTGTCGGGCCACCGCATCGGCACCGCCGAGGTGGAGTCTGCACTGGTCAGCCATAAGGCGTGCGCTGAGGCCGCTGTGGTGGGCTACGAGCACCCCATCAAGGGCCAGGGCATCTGGGCCTATGTGACACTCAAGGAGGTGCGATGCGCAGCAGAGCCTGTGTGCCGTGGAGCCTTGGAGCAGTTCTCAGGCAGCAGTAGTGTTTGAGCTTGGGTGTCCATGTCGGTACAGTAAGGGCTGACAAGGAGGTTGCTGACCCCGGGACCAGAGCATTTCCCTCCATCCCTTCCTTGCTGCCTTGCCCTCCACCTGGCAGCTGCTTGCAGGAAGTACGGCACCCTTCAGCTGTCAGGAAGGACCGATGGTCCGGGCTGCTCGCTTTTCCACCGCAGCTATCTCATAGCAAGGGCCGAGCCACGCTACACCTGATTTTGACTGGGCGCCCCCTCACTCCTCCCCCCTACTAGTCCCTCCAAAACCACGACTGCCCCTCTCTCACCTCACCGCCTGCCTGGGCCCCCAACTTGCAGGGCGAGGAGTACAGCGACAAGCTCAAGAAGGAGCTGGTGGCCACCGTGCGTGAGCAGATCGGGCCCTTCGCGGCGCCCGACGTCATCCACTGGGCCCCCGGCCTGCCTAAGACGCGGTCGGGCAAGATCATGCGCCGCGTGCTGCGCAAGATTGCCTCCAAGGAGGAGGACCAGCTGGGCGACACCTCCACCCTGGCAGACCCCAGCGTGGTCCAGACACTCATCGAGCTCCGCGGCAAGTGAGGCAGGGAGCAGGCGAGGCAGACGCAGCGGTGTCGTGGTGCGGTAGGCGGACGCCCTGCGCGGCGCGGTCAGCAGAGGGCCCCCTTGCTCTGGTGCAAATTGTAAGCTCGTGGCCTGAGGACTGCTGGGCGGCCCGCTGGGGGCGGCGGCTGAGTATGCGGTGGTGACAACCGGTAACTCCTTTATGTCAGTGGTGCTTGTGTCATGTTGTGTCATGGCAGCCAACCAGTGGACAGCCCGGCTTCCTGGCAGTTGACGCTGTTCGGCAGGCATGTGGGCGGGTTGAGAAGGAAGGTCCTGTGTGTTCACCCTGTCTGGCCTGTCCGCATTTCATACAAAATGAGAAGAAAAGAGCCGCAGTTTTGTGTGTGCATTTTCATCCAAACTGGCAAGCACTTTATATGAAGAGGAGCCTGGATAGAGGGCCACGTTGCTTGCCCATGCTGTTGTGCTATATAACGATGTTGATGCTGCAATAACTTCGCATTGTTGCTTTCATTTCTTTCTTGTACTATGAGGCGTGGTGCTACCTAGCGCCCAAACATAAGCTGGCATCCAGGCAGGTTGTGTGATATCATCATGATGTAATCCAAGCTGGGGTCTGCTCAACAAGCCGTTGGCAATACTTACGCAGCTGGCACCCGCCAAACTGCTGCCTGACCCCTTGTTGTCATGTGCGTTCCATATAAAACAAGCCATTAGCAAGAGGTGCTGCATGTGAGAAGGGTGCCTGCTCCTTTGCCTTGCCTACCCGCCTACCTGAGGCACAAATAAGAGGACTGCCGCCTGCCCACATCAGTCCCCAGTTGAACCCTTATGCTCAGTAATGCAGCCCCTGAAGTGCTTCCTTCTGCTACTTCCTAAACAGTCCTGGAGTAGCACGCTGTGTACTAGGTGCGTTATTACAATGCGTGCTTGCTGTCTGTGTGCAGTCTTCCCAGTGTTGAAATGTGTTGGTAAGATTTGTCGTAGCTTCGTAATGTCGGAGATTGAAAACGTGAGAGCGCAAGTTTTAAGACATCGCAATCGTATACTTTTACCGGACCCTCTTCTGTGCTATGCCGACAGTAAAGCTCTTAGCCGCGCCATGGCTGGCATTGCTTCTTGTGTTTTGTATAAGTGGCAGCAGGGCTCTCGAGAACGGTTTGTCCAGAAAGCCAGCACTTGGGTACAACACTTGTGAGTAGACCTGTCCGCCAAGCGCTTCGCCTCCCACCATACCACTCCCAGTCCGTGTTGATCACTTCCTTAACCGCTGTACTGCAGGGAATTGCTTCAGGGTCGACAGTGAGTGCGATGCGGAGTTGTAGAGCTACAGAGAGCTCCTGTCGTTTGCACGTTGCCCTGTCACCTGCACAGTGCTCAGACTAGATAAGGTGGCAACAAGCTGGCAACCACGACCTTGCCTGCAGTTGATGAGAAGCTTATCAGGGAGACTGCGGACCATATGGTTTCTCTAGGCTTGGTTGAGGCGGGCTATGAGTATTTGGTTGTTGACGATGCGTGGAGCGAGCGGGAGCGTGGGCCTGGTGGCAAACTGGTGGCCAACCATGCTAAATTTCCCTCCGGAATGAAGGCGCTGGCAGATTACGTGCACAGCAAAGGTTCGTCCTTGCCAGCCTTTCCCTCTACAGCAAGTAAAATTAATAGAAACAGCCTAATGCAGAGTTGAAGCTTACCGACGGCTTGCAAGCATTGGCGGCACTGACCCCTGGACTGCCGCCTTGCAGGCCTCAAGTTTGGCATGTACTCAGATGCTGGGCCACACACTTGCGAGGGCTATCCAGGCAGCAGGGGTTATGAGGAGCTTGATGCCGCGACCTTTGCTGAATGGGGAGTCGACTACCTCAAGTGTAAGCATTTGGTGATCAATGTGAGCTTGACCTGATGCTGCCAACACAGCATGTTTCCCCGCTTTGTGCGACTTTGTCCTGCTACTCACAGTTTCAAAGGAAAAAACCGTGCTCCATATTGCTTCGCAGATGACAACTGCTACGCCTCTCCTGAGGACTGGGTGGTTGACCGCTACACTACCATGCGTGATGCATTGAACAAAACCAGCCGCCCCATCCTGTATTCCATGTGCGAATGGGGCGCAGCTGACCCCTGGCTATGGGCATCCCAGGTACTGCCTTTCTGCGATGTGTTGCAGCTGACCGCTGCCAGTAACTTCAGAGTAAATCGCAGAGCAGAAACTGCCTTGTTATGTCTGGTGGGACTGCGCTTCGCTTTGCGTCTGTGCTCCTCCACATGCCGCTGGCCCGTTACGACTTTGTGCACCACCCACCTCTTAGGACTGGGCTCATCTTCTTCTTTGTGTGTTCCTGCCAACCACCCACCCTGCCTCCCTGCCAGGTGGGCAACTCGTGGCGGACGACTGAGGACATAGAACCCAGCTGGTACTCAATCTTGCATAACCTGGACAACAGCATCGGCCTTGCGCGCTATGCGGGGCCCGGTGGGTTCCAGGACCTAGACATGCTGGAGGTGGGTTGGGGTTAGTCATGCACGCTTCTGGTCGGTGTTGATAGAGCGTGCAGACTATGACTTCTGAGTACAGCTTCACTGTGCCCCATGGTGCCTGCTTGCGCATGACGAGCAGCAAGTGTGAGCCGTCCCACCCGCTGGCTTACATGGATTGGCAAGAATGCTGTGTGACTGACTTTTCTGGGCGCGTCTGAAACTGCTAGGGCTAACACAAAGCCTTTATGGACATGTAGCGATCAAGAACCTGAGCTGCGGATGCAGGTGGGGAATGGCGACCTTACCCTTGGCGAGCAGCGTGCGCACTTCGCGCTCTGGGCTATGATGAAGTCGCCGCTGCTCATCGGGGCAGACCTACGGCGCCTTGACCCCGACTCGCTGGCTATCCTCAAAGCCAAGGAGCTGTTGGCTGTGAGCCAGGACCCCCTGGGAGCCCCCGCTGATCTGATATGGAAGAGGGGCACGAAGGAGGTGAGGCGGTGACTATTCACAGCTTCGCATTAATGGGGTGGGGTGCTATTCATGGCGCAGTTCATGCCCCTTGCAGCTCCCGCTTGTGCATGTTGGTTAGCTACCCCATACCATTAGCTTGTAGTCAGTGCAAGAGGCGTGCGCTTCCCACTTGCAGAGGCTGCTGCACCAAGGATCAGGCGGCATTTCATGGTCGACAGCACAACAGCTAGCTCCCTTTCTTGGTTTAACTGCGATAAGGCACGCTAGGCGCTCATCTAGTATGTAATCTGTCTGGCATGCAGATCTATGCTGGACCCCTGGCTGACGGCAGTCGGGCTGTGGCCTTGCTCAACCGGGAGGCTAGCAACACCCAGTACCCGGTGGCCCGCATCACAGGTGCTAACGCAGCCCGAATTGCTGAGCTACCATAGCCAACAGCTGCCAATGTTGTAGCCGTCCTGCGCATCTATGCACAAACATTTCATGCCTGGTTTGTTTGCATCCTGAGCTCAACCTGGGCTGGTTGTGGGTCTGCTGCCGTGTGGCCTCCGCTTGCGTACCAAGACCTGTTCCCACGTCCCCAACATGCTAAATAATCAGCAAGCAACCTCCCACCACTGTGTGGTTGCAGTGCACTGGGAGCAGGTGGGCCTGGACAACTCCACCCACGCGGTGGTGAGGGACTTGTTCGCGGAGCAGGACTTGGGAACATTCACCGGCTCGTACACAGGCAAGGTGACCATGCACGACGTGGTAGCGCTGCGCATCACTCCCTTGGGTGTGGAAGGCTCCCCCGCCTGGAGGCCCTGGCACTCCCAGCCCATCTTTGCAGCGTACCCAGAAGACAGCAAGGTGCAGCCGCCTGCCGTCGGCGAGGTCGCAGCAGTGCGACGGAGTGGCTTGGGGCGGCGGGCGGGCATGCCTGTCAAGGGTGCTGCTGGAGCAAATCTGCGGCTCCAGGCCCAGTGACAATCATGCAGGTGACATGGAGTATCTACATCATACCCCGTTTGCCTACCTGCTGATAAAATGTAACCTGCAATTGGCGGCATATGGACAGATTGTGTCAGTTTTCACAGTATGGTTGACTTTTCCACTTAGAGAAGGCCACTTGAACACGTGGGCACTGTAGGGCGTGCATTCAACGTGAGAAGTCCGTGTAACTGCTTCCATAGTCACGCGGCTTTTTTAGTGGCCTCGGCGTTGCTTTGACTTGGTAGCCTCTACTACCTATGGCTTACTTATGCCTTATGTATCTTGGTTTCTTATAATACCAGCGGTGGACAGTAATGGTGACCATAGGCATCGACCGACTTGCAGCTCGTGTCTGTACTGACATGCACAGGTGCTGTCTCCTTGTCCAGAGCCGGAGGGACTTTTTCCCGTCCCAGCCTTGTAGACGTGTTGTAGCACATTGCTCTGTCTAGCCGTGGTAAGGCACCTTGAGAGTGCAGATGAGGCTGTGCATAATGTGGGCCACTGCTGCCAGCTGGTTAACAGTACTGACAGCAATAGCCCTTCCAGCGCCAGGCCGAGGCATGCCACAACTTCAAACTCACAGTGCATTGCAGCACTGGAAGGCTGGGTTCACATGCGGTCAGACACAGGAAACCACGACAGCTTGAAGGCCTTTGAGTGCGTCAAGGAGGGGAACATACACATCAAAGGTGCCATAGTTTAGGTGCCCACTAAACACCAAAGCATTGTTAAAACCCCACCAAACCACCAACTCGGTGACTAAGTGAGCCGTGGTGACTGGCCGTTTGATTCAAAGCACCTGTGAGGAGAGGCTTACTAGTATATGACTTTAGTTTGGCGTCCAGCGCACATCTTTCAGCTTATAATACGCACCCGTGCCACCAGGGCTGTGACTATGCTATGATCATGAGCTCCTAACCAGTACAGCCAAGCCGGGAGGGGGTTCCCCTTGCAAGACCCAATCGGGGTCATCTCTGAAGTCGCTCAAATTATTCAAATTATGGGGCTGTGGGATCCACAGCCATGTAGGGGTCCCAACGATAGGGGGCACATTTCCCCAGGCCCACTGCACAGACAACATCATAGTCCTGCACAGGAGAGCAAACCGCTGCTTCCTCGTCAGAAAGAGGTTGGACATGCTTTAGTTCAAGGCAGTCCCCTTCAGCAGGCTTCCCTGTGTGTGGATGCTGGAAGCTGCCCTTGATGCGGTGTCTGGCAGTCAAGTGCTGGGGCAGCAGCAGCCGGGCCTTGCTGGACCCATGCTCACACATGCACACTCACAGGATAGATGAAGCGTATGGGTTCGAAGGGGGCGCCAGCGCCGCCCACAAGCCTGCGAAAAGCGGTGATGAAGATGCCGTCAACCTGCACGGCGTTGAAGTAGGCATCCAGCACCTGCACACCACTGGGCCAGCAGGGCAGCTTTGGTGAGCCCCCCCCCTGCAGGACCCACATCTGACACACATTAGGCTGCCACGGGGGCTTTGTAACCGTCCACTGATGCTGCCATGTTATTGGGCACCACCTCTTATCCTTTGCTTGCACTTCAGCCAGCAGAAATATTAACAAGGGGCATGCAACTACCCCTCTTAAGTTGGCCAAGCTACGCATTCAATGCTCCCAACATGGGGCACCGTCATGCAAGCAGCAGGACTTACGTCATTGAACTGGCTGATGGTGAGGTCCGGCGTCAGCTTTGCGGTCAGGATCAGTCGCCGAGCGGTGGTTGGAACATTTGGTGGAGGGTCATTGCACACGATACTGATGCTGGCCACCTGGGCAGACACCCCCGCAGTCTGGATCCCTGTCTGCAGGGTCTCAAGGAAGGCCTGCCGCCAGGCTGTGATGGGCAGCTGGTCTTGCTGAGGGCCGGACGCCTGCCAGAAGTCGTAACAGGAGGGCCCGCCACCAAAAGCCAAGTCAGAGCGTAGCGTCCGGGACCTGAAGGCCAGGCAGCCATCAGGAACTAGTAGGCCTAAATAACGGGTCGAGCCTAGCAGTCCAAGAGCTGCCACCTAACCATGCTGCAGGGAGTCCCCCAGATAGGGCCAACAGAAACAACGGCTTGAGGAGCAGCGGTTGGGTTCAAAACCAATGCTAGCGCTGCACACCATGGACAGTCACAACCCTCCTGCTTGCTCCAATAGTATGTGAGCCGGCACCAGCAGGAACACAGCACACCGGGAACCAGCAGCACAGCAGCAGAGAGGCTGCACCAACACACAGTGGCACCAGACCTAACGCGCTACAGCAAACTTTTTTGAAACAGGCCCAGGAGCAGACTGTAGCTAGGCGCCGCCTTATGAAGGGCAGCCTAGCCCATTTATGGGAACCCATTGTAGCAGGAAGGGTCTCACTCACTTAACAATGGCGGACTGAGCCTCAATGCCGGATTGCTGCTCTACTAGGTGCCTATTGGTGCGCCCACCTTGGGCGTGAGCTGCACACAAGTAGCAGTGATATGGTATGGACATAGAGTCTGATATCACAAACGCAGCAGGTGATTGGGTGCACAACACGCAGACAGTACCTGCAGTCAACCCCCCTCAGAACGCGGCCTAGCTCTTGCCTCCCCCAGGGAGAAAGCAATGCCGCTTCAAGGCTCGTGTATATAGCACCCCCTAGGCACCAGCTCACCAGAGAGCGCCAAGAAGGCTAAGGAGTAGTATAGGCTTCATCGGAGGATTCACATTGTTGGTCTGAACAGTGCTGTGTTGCCTGCACAGTAGCATCATGCTTAGAAGGGTGAGAAGGACCACCTGGGAGAAGATCACAACCCAGGCTTACATCAGCAGACAAGCCAGGTCGACCCACCTCCTGCAATCTTTTGCCTCCAGAACTTGGAATGAGTACGGTAGCTGGAATGATCTGTGTACAAGACAGCTGGCAGGGCTGTATACATACAGGTGCGGTACTGCAGGTGACAATGCCAAACGTGTGTACACACGTGGATGACAACAGCAACGGGTGATCAAACAGCGTGGTACAAACGGGGCTGTGTCAGAGCATCGCGTGGTATGTCACTGGTGAATGACGTGTTCGACTTGGCCGTACGCTTAGCCATGGGTGCAGAAATGCCATGGCAAAACTGCCATTGCAGGCATGCACGTAACCTGCGGAATAAGCAGGTACTAACATGATGTCTTAAAACCATTAAAGCTAGGGAACCGCAGAGCCCACATAAGCTGGACAGGTAGGTCTCCCTAACTTGAACCCGCTTGCGCCCTGTGTCACAGTGGCTTAGTCATATGTGCCTGTTGAAATCGCCGTTCCGAAGGGCAAGAGGTCTGTTGATGGTCTATTGTGAGCATAAGAAGCAGTATCATCATAGTCACAGCAGTACTGCCTGTGACATAGTTTCGGTTAGACAACTCTGCTTGGTTTGCTTAACGTAACGAGGAGGGCTACTTTGAGACTGATGCCACGGCATGTTCGAGGTGCATGGTAGTATGGGGGAGTAGAAGACCCCCTGATCGGTGGTTGGGGTGACCCCATGGGGGGCCCCCCTAGGGCATGCATGGCACTCCCAGCCCATCGTGGCAGCGCACCCAGGAGATGGCAAGGTGCAGCCACCAGCTACTAGCGAGGAAGTGCAGCAGAGCGGTTTGGGGCGCTCGGCAGGCACCGTGGGCAGGCATGTCAAGGAGGCTGCTGCAGCAAGTTTACAGGTGCTTGTCCAGTGATCACAAAAGTAACCCAGTGCATGTCCATATCCAAGTGATACTCATCAATGTCTGACACAGGAACTATGACAAAATTAGGCCTGTCAAGAAAGACAGGGAGGGCAACCTACATATAAACCTACGCATGTCACACACAGGAACTACGACAGGATGGAAGGCATAACAAGAAGTTCAGGGAGGCAACCTATGCATAGGTTGTTCCAAAGTTCAACCCTACTCGAGATCACACCACCAATTCGGTGGAAAGCAAGCCGAGGTGCATGCTACGCAGCTGAGCTTAGTGGTTAGTGCACCCTGGGTAGCAGTTGGCCCCCATGTAGAGACCCACGGCTGCCCTGCCCGTGTTGAAAGAATTCCCAATTTATGGCAAGACGCTGCCTAGGACAGGTATTGAGTCAAGCGACTCAGCGCACATCCTTCAGCAGCTATGAATGGCGCCCTTGCCACCTGGCTAAGGCTAGGCTACGGAATACTGCTGTACTTCAAGTGATAGGGGTCACCACTGGGTTGTCACAGAGGGGTTTTGGGGATTAGATTGTCAGTCATGGCAGGGTCCCAACGATAGGGGGCACATCTCCCCAGGCCCACCCCGCAGACAGCATCATAGCCCTGCATGCATGAGCAAACCGGCCTCGTCAGAAGGAGATTGTATATGGTCCACCAGAGAGCAGTCACATGAAGCAGGCTGTCTAATGCGTCGATGCTAACAAGCAATGCTGCTACCAGGGTCGTCCTTTGGTGCAGGGCCTGGGCACCATGTTCAGGGGGAGCAACAGCCGGGCCACGCTGGTGCTGACCGTGCTCATGCCACACTCACAGGATAGAGGAAGCGTAGGGGGTAAAAGGGGAAGGTAGCGCCAGCAATTCTGTCGATGGCACTATTGAGAGTGCCGGCAAACTCAAAGGCGTCGAAGTAGGCATTGAGCACCTGCGCAACAGCAGGGCAGCACTGGTTAGCCTCCCATAAAATGTACACACACCCTACTTCACTAAAAAGCTGGCATGGGGGGCTCCTATCGCCCACTGATGTTGCCATGTCACTTGGAACTCCCTCCTATATCTTCCTCGCGTTGCAATTGGCAGACCGTGCAACAAGGGCGCATGTTTCGTTGGGCCAACCAGTCTTGTGTCTGCCGCACTACACATTTAGGCACCACATGCGGGCACGGCCTTGATAAGCGCTAACAGCGGACTCACGTCACTAAACTGGCTGATAGTGAGGTCTGGCGTCAGCTTAGCGGTCAGGATCAGTCGCCGAGCATCGCTTGGGGACCCCTGTGGGGGGTCGTTGCACACAACACTGATGCTGGCCACCTGGGCAGACACAAACGCGTCCTGAATCCCTTTTTGCAGGGTCTCAAGGAAGGCCTGCCGGTAGGCTGTGATGGGCAGCTGGTCTTGCTGGGGGCCGGACGCCTGCCAAAAGTCGCGGCAGGACGGCCCGCCCGCAAAAGCCAAGTCAGAGCGCAGCGTCCGAGACCTGCAGGGCGGCCAGGCATCCAGGGTCTGGCAGTGCATGCCTGACAACGGCTCGACGAGCAGCGGTAATATGAGAAACCCATGCTGCACACCAGGGACTGTCACAGCCCTCCCGCCTGCTTTAGCTGTGCGTAACCGTCCCCAGCAAAAGCTCAGCACAGCTTCAAACAGCAGCAACAGTAGCAGACGGACTGCAGCAAACACACAGTGGCACCAGACCTTGTGCGCTCCGCACCCGTACAGCGTTGTCAATGGCACCCAGAAAGCAAAGCCGTGCCCAAGTGCTGCCGGGTACAGGCCTGACTAGCCCACAGACCGAAACCCTTTAAGGAGACAGAGCTCACTCACTTTGCAATGGCGGACTGAGCCTCACTGCTGGGTGGCTCAGCAGGCTGCTCTACAAGGTGCCTGCTGGTGCGCCCACCTTGAGCGCCAGCTGCACACCAGGAGCAGCGACACAGTATGGAGCCAATTATTGACACCAAATTGACGTCAACCTGAAGCTAAAGGGCACATTACGTTGACACAACCTCACGCTAGGTTGTGCTCCCGCAACTCAAGACTAGTTCTTGACCCCCTCAGCAAGCAGTGTCCGCTTCAAGGCCTGAATAAAGCAGTCCATCCAAGAAGCGGCCCACCTGAGAGCGCCAAAAGAAGGCTAAGGAGAAGTACTGACTTCATCTGGGGATTTGGGAAGGAGGTCTGAACAGTGCGCGTTGCCTGCATAACAGCATCGTGCCTAGGGGGCTAGTTGGGACCCACCCCAACAATCGCATCACAACCCGGCCAAAGGTTAGTAGACAAGCCACACCGACCCACCTCCAGAGGCCTGTTGCCGCTCTAAACTTGGGAGATGGTACGATAGGTAGCTGGAATAATATGGTCAAGGCAGCTGACAGGGCTGTATACAGATGCGTACCGCAGGTGATAAGCGTGTGTACACACGCGGTGACACTTGCAAAACTGAGTGTTTTACAGCGTGGTACAGCCCGACGAGTCAAAGCTGCCCCCGCAGTAGGATATTAGTCCACGGAAAGCGTGCCCGGCTTGACCGCACGCGTATATGCCCATGCCGTTCCCAACATGCATGGCGCTTGCGGCAGGCCGCCCGGAACGAGCATGGACTCATCATGTTGGCAACGGATAACGCGGGGCGTAGCCATCTGGGAGCGCTGTTACAAGGTTGTACAGGTAGGTAGCAAACGTGCTTTAAATTGAGCCTCGCGCCCTGTTAGTCTCACGTCTGTCACGCAAGTGTCATTAGAGATTACAATCCTTTCATCTGGCGAACCCTTGACATTGCTGATGCGGTTCTGTACACACAAAGCATCATCTGCCCACCCAAAAGTTCGTTAATGGCCCCTGCCCCTCAAGCCCCAGGACAGGTGTAACACTGGCATACACGAGTGGCAGGGGGATCTGGAGGCCAGCCCAAGAAGAGCAGTGTTGAAGGACGCAGTAAAGCTGACATGCGGACGGGGAGGTCGGCACTGGTGAGAGAGGTGTTTGGGATAGAAAGGGCGTTGAGTAGCCAGCCTAGCCCGTAGGCAACGCATTCTGCCAAGCTGAGGGGTCCTATGTAGCATAAAGGTCCGCCAGCAGGTCCCACAAATATTTGGCAACAGCAAGGTGCTGCAAGGCGATGACAAGGACATGCCTGGGAGCGTCCTGCAGGAGCAGCCATCCTCAGGTCATGACTGTTGCATATACTGCATGCACCTCCCTGGGGCACACTGCAAGGCCAGGTTCGACGGAGTAGACCCCCACAGACTAGGGCTGACTACCCCCCCCCCCCCCCCCCGGGTAAGGGGTACATCTCTTTTC